>CM038713.1:7702562-7760062 GCA_021613375.1 Megaleporinus macrocephalus | reverse complement strand
ACGCCTGCAGAGCGGAATTAGGGCAATACCCACTATTACTCAAAATTCAAAAAAGGATTATTAAATATTGGCTACACCTAAAAAACAGTGACCCCCACTCCTATCACCATAAAGCCCTGCAATGCCAAGAGTTGAGCAAAGAAAAGAGTTCCCTCACACAGCTGGTCCTGACACTGAGTTCACTAACACACACTAACACTGTTACACGTCAGGACCAGTCTGTAGTACAAACAATCAGACCAAACCAAATTCTAACACTCCAAAAACTAAACTACACCACTCACTGGAACACACAGACACACACACTCACACACACACACACACTAACACTGTTACACGTCAGGACCAGTCTGTAGTACAAACAATCAGACCAAACCAAATTCTAACACTCCAAAAACTAAACTACATCACCCATTGGAACACACAGACACACACACTCACACACACACACTAACACTGTTACACGTCAGGACCAGTCTGTAGTACAAACAATCAGACCAAACCAAATTCTAACACTCCAAAAACTAAACTACACCAAGAGTTGCCCTGATTGTAAATATCTTTTATTTGTAAACATTTTATGTATATATTATATGTTTGTATGATTGTGTTAAAGTCAATAACTAATTTTAAATTTAATTGTTATTATTATTATTTTAATTGTTTAATGTTCAGAAAGTTCATCTGTGATGTTTTGTTGATGCTTTGGCAAAACAGTATATAACTATGGTCATGCCAATAAAGCTTACTGAATTGAAGCTTACTGAATTGAATTGAATTGAATTGAATTGAGAGAGAGAAATAGAGAGAGAGAGAGAGAGAGAGAAAGGAGAGGGAGAAAAAAGAGAAACAAAAAACATGAAGACAGAGAGAAAGAGAGAGAGAGAGAGAGAGGGGGGGGAGAAAGACAAGGAAAGAGTGAGAAAGACAGAAAAAGCAAAAGAACAGAGAGAAAGTGAGAGAGACTGAGAAAAAATAGAAGCAGGAAGAGAGAAAGAGACAGAGATGCATTAAAGTGACAAAGAGAGAGAGAGACAGAGAGATAGAGTAAGAGAGAAATAGAGAGAGAGAGAGAGAGAGAGAGAGAGAGATAGAGTAAGAGAGAAATAGAGAGAGAGAGAGACAGAGATAGAGTAAGAGAGAAATAGAGAGAGAGAGAGAGAGAGAGAGAGAGACAGAGAGAGAGTAAGAGAGAAATAGAGAGAGAGAGAAACAGAGAGATAGAGTAAGAGAGAAATAGAGAAAGAAATAGAGAGAGAAATAGAGAGAGAAATAGAGAGAGAGAGAGAGAGAGAAACAGAGATAGAGTAAGAGAGAAATAGAGAGAGAAATAGAGAGAGAAATAGAGAGAGAAATAGAGAGAGAGAGAGAGAGACAGAGAGATAGAGTAAGAGAGAAATAGAGAGAGAGAGAGAGAGAGAGAAAGAGAGATAGAGTAAGAGAGAAATAGAGAGAGAGAGAGACAGAGATAGAGTAAGAGAGAAATAGAGAGAGAGAGAGAGAGAGAGAGAGAGAGAGAGAGACAGAGAGAGAGTAAGAGAGAAATAGAGAGAGAGAGAAACAGAGAGATAGAGTAAGAGAGAAATAGAGAGAGAAATAGAGAGAGAAATAGAGAGAGAAATAGAGAGAGAGAGAGAGAGAGAGAAACGGAGATAGAGTAAGAGAGAAATAGAGAGAGAAATAGAGAGAGAAATAGAGAGAGAGAGAGAGAGAGAGAGAGAGAGAGAGAGAGAGAAACAGAGATAGAGTAAGAGAGAAATAGAGAGAGAAATAGAGAGAGAAATAGAGAGAGAGAGAGAGAGAGAGAGAGAAACAGAGATAGAGTAAGAGAGAAATAGAGAGAGAAATAGAGAGAGAAATAGAGAGAGAAATAGAGAGAGAGAGAGAGAAACAGAGATAGAGTAAGAGAGAAATAGAGAGAGAAATAGAGAGAGAGAGAGAGAGAGAAACAGAGAGATAGAGTAAGAGAGAGAGAGAGATAGAGAAAGAGAAGAGAAAAGAGATGAGAGTAGCAGTCTGTCAGCTTGATGAGTCCGCTAGTGACTGCAGTGAGACTGAATCTCAGAGTAAATCAGATGTTGATGTTTTCCTCATTTCTCAGTTCATTTCTTAAACAGCAGTAACATCGTGTGGGGACTTGCGTCGTGGGGTCTTTAGAGATTCTCACCCCCTAAATCTATTATAACTCTTACCCAGTTACCCCATCTGCCCTCCAGACTACACATACCCCCGAGAACCTGAACATACTCTACCACAAGAACTTACACCCTCAGTAACCAGCGTGGACCTGGACTTCTCTTAATAACAGCTGCCTTTACTAGAGACCCCCTGGAGCAGCCCACTGCCCTGACGACTCACAACCACCCTGCATTAGAGAGACACTAGCGAACGAGCTGTTTGTACACAGGTAGGTAAAGGTAGTGTTACAGTTTACCTGTACACAGGTAGGTGAAGGTAGTGTCACAGTTTACCTGTACACAGGTAGGTGAAGGTAGTGTCACAGTTTACCTGTACACGGGTAGGTGAAGGTAGTCTTACAGTTTAACTGTACACAGGTAGGTGAAGGTAGTGTTAGAGTTTACCTGTACACAGGTAGGTGAAGGTAGTGTTACAGTTTACCTGTACACGGGTAGGTGAAGGTAGTCTTACAGTTTAACTGTACACAGGTAGGTGAAGGTAGTGTTACAGTTTACCTGTACACAGGTAGGTGAAGGTAGTGTTACAGTTTACCTGTACACAGGTAGGTGAAGGTAGTGTTACAGTTTATCTGTACACAGGTAGGTGAAGGTAGTGTTAGAGTTTACCTGTACACAGGTAGGTGAAGGTAGTGTTACAGTTTATCTGTACACAGGTAGGTGAAGGTAGTGTTCCAGTTTACCTGTACACAGGTAGGTGAAGGTAGTGTTATAGTTTACCTGTACACGGGTAGGTGAAGGTAGTGTTCCGGTTTACCTGTACACAGGTAGGTGAAGGTAGTGTTCCGGTTTACCTGTACACAGGTAGGTGAAGGTAGTGTTCCGGTTTACCTGTACACAGGTAGGTGAAGGTAGTGTTCCAGTTTACCTGTACACGGGTAGGTGAAGGTAGTGTTACAGTTTACCTGTACACAGGTAGGTGAAGGTAGTGTTACAGTTTATCTGTACACAGGTAGGTGAAGGTAGTGTTAGAGTTTACCTGTACACAGGTAGGTGAAGGTAGTGTTACAGTTTATCTGTACACAGGTAGGTGAAGGTAGTGTTCCAGTTTACCTGTACACAGGTAGGTGAAGGTAGTGTTATAGTTTACCTGTACACGGGTAGGTGAAGGTAGTGTTCCGGTTTACCTGTACACAGGTAGGTGAAGGTAGTGTTCCGGTTTACCTGTACACAGGTAGGTGAAGGTAGTGTTAGTTTACCTGTACACGGGTAGGTGAAGGTAGTGTTAGAGTTTACCTGTACACGGGTAGGTGAAGGTAGTGTTACAGTTTACCTGTACACAGGTAGGTGAAGGTAGTGTTACAGTTTACCTGTACACGGGTAGGTGAAGGTAGTTTTACTGTTTATCTGTACACAGGTAGGTGAAGGTAGTGTTCCAGTTTACCTGTACACGGGTAGGTGAAGGTAGTGTTACAGTTTACCTGTACACAGGTAGGTGAAGGTAGTGTTACAGTTTACCTGTACACAGGTAGGTGAAGGTAGTGTTACAGTTTATCTGTACACAGGTAGGTGAAGGTAGTGTTAGAGTTTACCTGTACACAGGTAGGTGAAGGTAGTGTTACAGTTTATCTGTACACAGGTAGGTGAAGGTAGTGTTCCAGTTTACCTGTACACAGGTAGGTGAAGGTAGTGTTATAGTTTACCTGTACACGGGTAGGTGAAGGTAGTGTTACAGTTTACCTGTACACAGGTAGGTGAAGGTAGTGTTCCGGTTTACCTGTACACAGGTAGGTGAAGGTAGTGTTCCGGTTTACCTGTACACAGGTAGGTGAAGGTAGTGTTCCGGTTTACCTGTACACGGGTAGGTGAAGGTAGTGTTAGTTTACCTGTACACGGGTAGGTGAAGGTAGTGTTACAGTTTACCTGTACACGGGTAGGTAGGTGAAGGTAGTGTTACAGTTTACCTGTACACAGGTAGGTGAAGGTAGTGTTACAGTTTACCTGTACACAGGTAGGTGAAGGTAGTGTTATAGTTTACCTGTACACAGGTAGGTGAAGGTAGTGTTACAGTTTACCTGTACACAGGTAGGTGAAGGTAGTGTTACAGTTTACCTGTACACAGGTAGGTGAAGGTAGTGTTACAGTTCTACTGCTTCACAGCCCAAAGCTCTGGAGTGTGCTGGTGTATACATTTGAACAGGTGCAGCTCAAATCTCTACGTTCGGTTCCTCAGTGCATCCTGTGACGTCATCCTTTGAGTCTTGTGAAACAGAGATTTGCATCGAAAGCTAACGTCCTGCAACGAGCTGATGAGCCGTAAAGCGATCCGTCATGCACAATTTGTCATGCGCAGTCATCCTTCTGAAGATCTGCAGCTTCACTTACAAGAGTTTTCAACTTAAATGGCCTGAACTAGACTTTATAGCATAGCGGATAATCCAGCTGCTCTGCATACAGTAAACTGGGGTCCGACGCCCTGCCCAGGCCGGTGGACTCCACAGATAAGAGCTCTTGCACACGACTCCTGATGCTGCATCACTCCAACTCATCCCACAGAGATGACGGAGCTCCATCGCTCCAGAGGATGAAGTTCCACTGATCCACAAAGCTGGGGGGCTTTATATCCCCCTCGGTGCAGCTTAAATCTCTGATGTAAAGGGCTATGTGGATACGTTTGGTTCCTCACTGCATCCTGTGACTAGAGATGGACCGATCAGCGTTTTTGAGGCTGATTCCAATCACCAATCACCTTTCAGAGTGTTCAGCCGATAGCGGATAGCAGGCTACATGCAATTATTAGCGCAAGCAAGTCATTAAACGTGGTTATCTAGAACTATAAACTCAATCACTCTGGCTGTGGTTCTTTAGCTCTATTCTGTTTGTACCGGTCAGATCTGGTCTGTATGGTGTTCTGGGTTATTTGTTTTATGCTAGCTGTGCGTGCTAGCTCATGTGCTGATACTCATGACAAATGTCTTTGTCTTGGTTAGAGATCAACCGATATATTAGACCAATATTTGGCCTTTTTTTTTATGTATCAGCATCGGCCGATATCAGCGTTTCACAGCGCCGTAGACGTGAACCAGAGTGGATGTTTTACTGCTTAGCTCCGGGGCTAAAGCTAACCGCTCTAGTGTAATACACACATTAACTCCAGGGCTAAAGCTAACTGCTCTAGTATAATACACACATTAACTCCAGGGCTAAAGCTAACTGCTCTAGTATAATACACACATTAGCTCCGGGGCTAAAGCTAACCGCTCTAGTGTAATACACACATTAACTCCGGGGCTAAAGCTAACTGCTCTAGTATAATACACACATTAACTCCGGGGCTAAAGCTAACTGCTCTAGTATAATACACACATTAACTCCGGGGCTAAAGCTAACTGCTCTAGTATAATACACACATTAACTCCGGGGCTAAAGCTAACTGCTCTAGTGTAATACACACATTAACTCTGGGGCTAAAGCTAACTGCTCTAGTGTAATACACACATTAACTCCGGGGCTAAAGCTAACTGCTCTAGTGTAATACACATATTAACTCCGGGGCTAAAGCTAACTGCTCTAGTGTAGTACACACATTAGCTCCGGGGCTAAAGCTAACTGTTCTAGTATAATACACACATTAACTCCAGGGCTAAAGCTAACTGCTCTAGTATAATACACACATTAACTCCAGGGCTAAAGCTAACTGCTCTAGTATAATACACACATTAGCTCCGGGGCTAAAGCTAACCGCTCTAGTGTAATACACACATTAACTCCGGGGCTAAAGCTAACTGCTCTAGTATAATACACACATTAACTCCGGGGCTAAAGCTAACTGCTCTAGTATAATACACACATTAACTCCGGGGCTAAAGCTAACTGCTCTAGTATAATACACACATTAACTCCGGGGCTAAAGCTAACTGCTCTAGTGTAATACACACATTAACTCTGGGGCTAAAGCTAACTGCTCTAGTGTAATACACACATTAACTCCGGGGCTAAAGCTAACTGCTCTAGTGTAATACACATATTAACTCCGGGGCTAAAGCTAACTGCTCTAGTGTAGTACACACATTAGCTCCGGGGCTAAAGCTAACTGTTCTAGTGTAATACACACATTAACTCTGGGGCTAAAGCTAACTGCTCTAGTGTAATACACACATTAGCTCCAGGGCTAAAGCTAACTGTTCTAGTGTAATACACACATTAGCTCCGGGGCTAAAGCTAACTGTTCTAGTGTAATACACACATTAGCTCCGGGGCTAAAGCTAACTGTTCTAGTGTAATACACACATTAACTCCAGGGCTAAAGCTAACTGCTCTAGTGTAATACACACATTAGCTCCAGGGCTAAAGCTAACCGCTCTAGTGTAATACACACATTAACTCCAGGGCTAAAGCTAACCGCTCTAGTGTAATACACACATTAGCTCCAGGGCTAAAGCTAACTGCTCTAGTGTAATACACGCATTAGCTCCGGGGCTAAAGCTAACTGCTCTAGTGTAATACACACATTAGCTCCGGGGCTAAAGCTAACTGCTCTAGTGTAATACACGCATTAGCTCCGGGGCTAAAGCTAACTGCTCTAGTGTAATACACACATTAGCTCCGGGGCTAAAGCTAACTGCTCTAGTGTAATACACGCATTAGCTCCGGGGCTAAAGCTAACTGCTCTAGTGTAATACACACATTAGCTCTGGGGCTAAAGCTAACTGCTCTAGTGTAATACACACATTAGCTCCAGGTCTAAAGCTAACTGCTTTAGTGTAATACACACATTAGCTCCGGGGTTAAAGCTAACTGCTCTAGTGTAATACACACATTAACTGCGGGGCTAAAGCTAACTGTTCTAGTGTAATACACACATTAGCTCCAGGGCTAAAGCTAACTGTTCTAGTGTAATACACACATTAGCTCCGGGGCTAAAGCTAACTGTTCTAGTGTAATACACACATTAGCTCCAGGGCTAAAGCTAACTGCTCTAGTGTAATACACACATTAGCTCCAGGGCTAAAGCTAACTGCTCTAGTGTAATACACACATTAACTCCGGGGCTAAAGCTAACTGCTCTAGTGTAATACACGCATTAGCTCCAGGGCTAAAGCTAACTGCTCTAGTATAATACAAACATTAAAACGTTACTGTTACACAGAGAGTCTCTCTCTTGTTAAGTCAGGGTTTAATAAATGATATTAGGTTCTGAAATGTTGTGTATCCACTTGCTATTATTAGTGTGATATTTTAGCAGCAAATAAAGCAGAAAACCTCTAGATATCAGCCCTAAAAATCCGCAGCCCATATTGGCCATCAGCTGACCCTGACCTCTAAACATCAGCATCGGCTATAGAGAAACCCATATCAGTCAATCTCTAGTGTTGGTTCCCCCGCGAGACACGCTGATGTTCCAGATTCTACAGATCTTACAGAACGCTCTGGATGAGTCTGAGTCACATACGGTAACAAAATGCCAGACGGACCACATGTTTTCTATCAGCACTTGCAGTTACACCATAATCTGTTCTCACAAGGTCCGTCGCTTCAGTCCGACTGTGGAAAAAGAAACGTCACGTATGTCCACCTAGTGGTTCAGATAGGAATTACAGGGACCTGACCAGAGAGGATTTCACGGAAAGCTTCTCTTCCTGGATGAAACGCTAGCTGGAAATACACAAATTAGTCTCATTAGTTTAATGCATTGATCGTCTCACTGGAGAAATATCGTCCGATTACATATTTTGATTAGAAATCGTCCGATATACAGCCGACCGATCCTTCCATCTCTACCTGTGACCTCATCTTTTGTGTACTGCTTGTTTTGTGGAACAGGGATTTGAACCGAAAGCTTACAAACGTCCTACGATGTGCTGATGAGCCGTAAAGTGATTTACAGCTTGCTTCTGGAGAGTTTTAATCTCGAAGGCCTTGAAATAAACATAGAGTTTCTCCTCATACAGCAATTACTATTGGGCTTGATGGGGATGATGGAGCTCCACCACTCCAGAGGACAGAGTTCCACTGCTCCACAGCTCAAAGCTGGGGGGGCTTTATACGCCGCTAGCTGACACTAGACACTGACCATGGTGACCTGTGCAGCTGCTCCAGAGCACTCCAGTCTACACATTTTAACAGGTGCAGCTCGAATCTCTGATTTGGAGGGCTATGTGGATGCGTTGGCTTCCTGCATCCTGTGACCTCATCCTTTGTGTGCTGTTTGTCTTGCGGAACAGAGATTTGCACCGAAAGCAAATGTCCTACAACGTGCTGATGAGCCGCAAAGCGATTTGCCGACGGCAAGAAAGTCATGCGCGAAGTAAACAGCGCAGTCATCTTTCTGGAGATTTGCAGCTTCGCTTATGGGGGCTTTTTAACTCGAGCGGCTTGAGATGCAATTGCAGGCTGTTGGCGTTCGCCTTGAAAACTCTCTCCTGCTTCTGCTTCTACTTCTACATTCTCTACTTCTGATGTGAGGCTGACAGACGTGCCTCAATTACCTGAGCACCCACTGTGGCTGTGACGACACGGCCTGTTCCTCTCAGCCATAAAGGGGAAGCGCGTGCGGCACTGGTGGCCCCGCCGCACCTCCGGGTTGAGGTTCTTCTCATTAGAGGACAACAAACACACTCACGCTGCGCAAACCACCCCCACAAACACTGCTGCATCCGCACGGCTCCCCCCCTCTTGGGAGCGGAGAGCGCGGGCCATTAAGGGATCTGCTAACAGGAGAGCGTGAGGGAAGGGAAGACTGCACTGCGCCGGGACGGGACGGGACGGGACGGGCGAGGACGTGCTCCTAATGGCTGAGGTGCAGCCTGAGAGGAGCCTCTGACACGACTTCATTCAACCATAATAATACGCAGTGTGACGGGAAGTGAGAGACGCTGGAGGAGAGAGGGAGAAGGAAAAAGGAAGAGTACACCCACTCTGAGAATGGAGAGATGGAGAAAAGCAAGACAAACAGCTAACAGAGAGAGAGAGAGAGAGAGAGAGAGAGACGAATGGTACAGTGATAGTGGTATGGCACAGCAGACAGAGACAGACAGAGAAAGAGAAGGAAAAAAGAGAGAGAGAACACGAGGTCGGAAAGGTAGAAAGAGAGAGGGGAATAGTACAGAAAGACATTGGAAGTATAAAGAGATAGAGGGGGTGGTAGAGAAAGGAAGAAAGGTTAGAGAGTGTGGGGAAATTGTAAAGAGAGAGAAACAGAGAGGGGAATGGTAGAGAGAGAGAAAGAGAAAGGGAGAGAAACAATAGCGACAGAGAAAGAGAGAAACAGTGAGGGGGCAATGGTAGAGAGAGAAAAGAGAGGAAATGGCAGAGAGAGAGAAAAGAGATGGAATGGCAGAAAGAGAGAAGAGAGAGATAGAATGGCAGAGAGAGAGAGAGAAAAGAAAGAGATGGAATGGTAGAGAGAGAAAAGAGAGAGGAAATGGCAGAGAGAGAGAAAAGAGAGATAGAATGGTCAAGAGAGAAGAAGAGAGGAATGGTCAAGAGAGAGAAAAAGAGAGATAGAATGGTAGAGAGAATAAAGAGAGAGGAATGGTCAAGAGAGAGAAAAAGAGAGATAGAATGGTAGAGAGAATAAAGAGAGAGGAATGGTCAAGAGAGAGAAAAAGAGAGATAGAATGGTAGAGAGAATAAAGAGAGAGGAATGGTCAAGAGAGAGAAAAGAAAGAAAAGATGAAAGAAAGAAAAAAGAATAAAGGTATAGAGATGCTAGAAGTATAGTGAGACAGAAAGAGAAGAAGAGGAGGAGGGATGGTAAAGAGAAAGAAAGGGGAATGGAGAGAACAAGACTAAAAGAGCAGAAAGAAACAGAAAGAGACAGTGGGAGAGAGGAATGACAGAGAGAGAAAATAATGGTAGAGAGAGAACAGTTAGTGTAGAGACAGAGAAAGAGAGATAGAGTGAGAAAAAAAACGTGAGAGAAAGAAAGAAAGAGAGAGGAATGGTACAGAGATAGGGGGGAGAAAGAAATGGTAGAGAGAGAAAAAGAGAAAAAAAAGAGAAATGATAGAGAGAGACAGAGAGAGGGAAATCTTAGGGGGGAGAGAGAGAGAAGAGAGAGATGGAATGGCAGAGAGAGAGAAGAGAGAGATGGAATGGTAGAGAGAAAAAGACAGAAAAAGAGAGAGAGAAAGAGAGAGAGAGGAATGGTAGAGAGAGGGGGAGAGTGAGAGAAAGAAAGAGTGAGAGACAGAGGAATGGTAGAGAGAGAGAGAGAGAGAAGGGGGGGGTGGTAGAGAGAGAGAGAGAGAGAGAGAGAGAGAGAGAGAGAAAGGGGGGTGGCAGAGAGAGAGAGAAAGGGGGTGGTAGAGAGAGAGAGAGAGAAAGGGGGGGTGGTAGAGAGAGAAGAGAGATGGAATGGCAGAGAGAGAGAAGAGAGAGATGGAATGGTAGAGAGAGAAAGACAGAAAAAGAGAGAGAGAAAGAGAGAGAGAGGAATAGTAGGGGGGGTGGTAGAGAGAGAGAGAGAGAGAAGAGGGGGTGGTAGAGAGAGAGAGAGAGAGAGAGAAAGGGGGATGGTAGAGAGAGAGAGAGGGAGAGAGAGAGAAAGGGGGGTGGTAGAGAGAGAGAGAGGGAGAGAGAGAGAAGGGGGAGTGGTAGAGAGAGAGAGAGAGAGAGAGAGAGAGAGAGGGAGAGAGAGAGAGAGAGAGACAGACAAGGGGGGGTTGTAGAGAGAGGGAGAGAGAGAGAGAGAGAAGGGGGGTGGTAGAGAGAGAGAGAGAGAGAGAGAGAGAGAGAGAGAGAGAGAGAGAGAGAGAGAGAGAGAGAGAAAGAGAAGGGGGGTGGGAGAGAGAGAGAGAGAGAGAGAAAGGGGGGGTGGTCGAGAGAGAGAGAGAGAGAGAGAGAGAGAGAGAGAGAGAGAGAGAGAGAGAAGGGGGTGGTAGAGGAGAGAGAGAAGGGGGGTGGTAGAGAGAGAGAAAGGGAGAGAGAGAGAGATGAGAGAGAGAGAGAGAGAGAGGGAGAGAGAGAGAGTGGTAGAGAGAGAGATAGGGGAGAGAGAGAGAAAGAGAAGGGGGGGGTGGTAGAGAGAGAGAGAGGGGGGGTAGAGTAGAGAGAGAGAGGGAAAAAGGGGGGTGGTAGAGAGAGAGAGAGAGAGAGAGAGAAAGGGGGGGGGGTGGTAGAGAGAGAGAGAGAGAGAGAGAGAGAGAGAGAGAGAGAGAAAGGGGGGGTGGTAGAGAGAGAGAGAGGGAGAGAGAGAGAGAGAGAGGGAGAGAGAGAGAGAGAAGGGGGGTGGTAGAGAGAGAGAGGAGAGAGAGAGAGAGAGAGAGAAGGGGGGTGGTAGAGAGAGAGAGGAGAAGAGAGAGAGAGAGAGGGAGGGAGAGAGAGAGGGGTGGTGGTAGAGAGAGAGAGAGAGAGAGAGAGAGGAGAGAGAGAGAGAGAGAGAGAGAGAGTGGTGGTAGAGAGAGAGAGAGAGAGAGAGAGGAGAGAGAGAGAGAGAGAGAGAGAGAGAGAGAGAGAGAGAGAGAGAGAGAGGGACAGAGAGAGAGAGAGAGAGAGAGAGGGACACAGAGAGAGAGAGCGAGAGAGATGAGAGAGAGAGAGAGAGAGAGGGGGAGAGAGAGAGGGGGGAGAGAGAGAGAGAGAAGGGGGGTGGTAGAGAGAGAGAGGAAGAGAGGGAGAGAGAGAGGGAGGGAGAGAGAGAGGGGTGGTGGTAGAGAGAGAGAGGGGAGAGAGAGAGGGGTGGTGGTAGAGAGAGAGATGGAGGAGAGAGAGAGGGAGGGAGAGAGCAGGAGGGAGATGAGAGAGAGAGAGGGGGGTGGTGGTAGAGAGAGAGAGAGAGAGAGAGAGACGAGCGGGGAGGGGAGAGAGAGAGAGAGAGAGAGAGGGGGTGGTGGTAGAGAGAGAGGGGTGGTGGTAGAGAGAGAGAGAGGGACAGAGAGAGAGAGAGAAGGGGGGGTGATGGTAGAGAGATACACAGATTGAGAAAGAAAGTGTGGTCAGTAAAACACTGATACTCAGGAGAGCGCTGGCTTGTTTTTCTCCTGTGTTGTGTGGCTGTGCTGCAGAGAGGCTGAGGCGCTGCTCCTGATGAGAGCAGTAATTGGATGTGAAGAGCAGAGTTAGCGCGCAGCACAGACAGCCTGTTTCTTCTTCAGCTAAACGGGGGGAATTTGATAAACGCTGTTTTCCTTCTTTTCGGCAGACAGCGCATGCGTTCCTCATCGTCTGATCAAAGAGCTTCCGTCGACTCCCCACATCCGAGCGCGCTCCCAGAGGACGCGCCGCTATCAGGCTCGTGAGCGCTCGGCTAAAGTGGGAATAGGCTGCAGCGAAAATAGAGCTTTATCTGTTCTGATGTGATGACAAGCGCCAGTTCTAACAGCACGTTCAGCGCAAAGGAACGGGAGCTGTTCACACAGAGCCCCCAATCTGCTCCCAATAATCAACGAGTCAAGATAATTCACTGCTGAGGATACATTCGCCACGGCCGGAACACCACCGCGCTCACACATGACCACCCGCATCAAATGCTCAAACAGGACATGAGATCAAACGTTTGTCCCTTATGTGTTTTATATATACACACACCAGCATCTATGTGTATTAATGTGTCCCACTTTATATTATATAACCCAATATATGTATTATATTTAATTATACACAGCCACTCTAAAAGACAAGCCCACCTTGCTGGCCCACTTTGTGGATGTAAAGTCAGCGCCCGTAGCTGATCTGTGACGGCACAGTTCTGTGTTCTAGTACTTCATCAGTGGTTACAGGACGCTGCCCACAGGACTGTTTTGGTTGGGGAGACTATTCTTAGTCCAGCGGCAGCACTGCTGTGTCTGATCCACTCACACCAGCACAACATACACTAACACACCACCATGACATGTCAGTATCACTGTAGTGCTGGGAATGATCAACCTCCCTAATAATACCTGCTCTGTGGTGGTCCTGATGGCCAGTAAGTACACATCTTACACACACACATATTATATACATGTATACACACACACAAACACACACACTACCGCTCAAAAGGTTAGGATCACTTTAGAATTTCTTTTCATGCAATTTTCATGCAATTCACAAACAATATTGTCTATTTCACAATTAACTGAAGTGTATCAGATGATTTTTAAAGAATAAAAACGTTTGTATTAAAGCCTATTTTTGTATAAAGGCTTATTTTGCATATAGTTCTATTATCAGTAATTCTCAGTCCTCTGTCTAAATCTCCTGGTACGACCACCAATCCAAGTTAAGGATGTTATTGGACTAATTGGTTGTTAGGACACTCTTGCTCAATTGTGATGCACAGCTGAAAAAACATTCTACTAATAAGTGAGTATAAAAGGGAACAACATTCTAGGTTTAGTTTAGTATCTGAAGATCAGCAGTTGATGGTTTGCTGACCGACTCAAAATGACCAGAAAGAAACAACTTTCTTTAGAGACCCGTCAGTCCATTGTTGTGTTAAGGAAGAAGATACTCCATTAAAACAAGAACATTTCACTGTGATCCCAAACTTCTGAACGGTAGTGTATGGTAGTGTATGTATATACACAGAATGTATGATGTATACATAACTAGAAATTCCAACTGCAGTCCTAAAAGTCTGTGTAAGTGGACTAAAACTGTTTTTTCTCTGGATTCACTACATAATCAGGACACCTTCAGTCCTGAAAATGTACAAAAACAAAACACACACACACACACAAGTCTGTCCTTGCTGTTACTACTGAATGAAGGATGAATGGACATCTCTCTAGAAGCCGGACCCCTGAGGGCTTCAGCTGCAGTCTATTCTCACAAAGTTCTCTCGCTGGACTCCGAAGGCTCTGAGAGACGGTGGATAACAAAGCGGACAGTGAGAGCGGCTGATGAGTATCGGGCCTGACACACTCCGAGCCGCAGCCGTGAGTGTGTGTGGCACCTCGGCATGACTGTGCAGTTTAATGGTCAGCAAGCCGCGCGCTCTCCCTGCTTTTGTGAGAAAGTACCAGAATCAAGCGCGTTTCCCAGGAGCCCGCCGCTCCAGCTGGAGTCCACCGGCTCTGGCTGGACTAAACTGGCCATATACAGTGGCATACAAAAGTATTCGGACAGTAATGGTCTCAACGTGGGCGCTGTTTCGGATTAAAGTGAAATAAGACTTGTGTAGGCGGTCAGGCTCGTGTGTAGCGTAGATTACTACATGACAGTAACGGCCAGTGGGTAACGCCACCCCCCCCTTTATACCACCACCCTACCGACCCCAGCCTCCCCTTCGACCCCACATATACACATACACACAAAATGACTTGCTTCAAAATGTAAATAATGGTAATAATAACTCATAAACATCATCAAAAAAGCTGTTATTGCTATTATTTGTTGTTTGTTTATGTTATTATTGTCATAGTTATACTGCTTTGAAAATAGTGCACCTAACACAGTCAAGCCAATTAAGCCATACTGAATTAAATTTAATTAAAACAATAAAAAAGGTGTAAACATTCCCTGCAGGGCACGTCGTCATGTCTAACCCACGTACTAGTATTCGATGCCTAATTGGTAAGTGATGAGCTTCTGGATCTGGAAGGCATAAATAAGGAGGCTGCATTAAAAAGGAGCACTCGATACGCCGCTCAGTGAGAGACTACTCCAATAACACTGGATTCCTCGGAATAACAAGCTTCCGACAGCCAACCTGAAGCCGAACTGACTTGTTTCATTTGTTTGATCACGTCTCTGGTCCGATTGAGCACAACTCACATTTCATGACTCTTCCCGTTCTGTCATCTTCCATCAAAATGTTCTGACTCCGGCTCTCGCTCTTCATATCACTAGCACATTCTCAGTTCTGTATAAAGTGGACTGGAAATCTATTATTTACAGTCTTAGTGTTTTACCGTTCCACATATTCTGGTGAAGGATGTGGCAGAATTGGTAACATGCAGCAGCATTCGTTAAACTACTCCAATTAAAAAAACACTGTACTGAAATATTTCACCCTTTCAAGCCGGACGGCGGCATGTAGCCACACAAATGTTGGCATAGTGGCAGCTTTAGCTGAGCTTTATCAGCGTATATCAGGGGGGTTTAATTAGAATTCAGTACGGTCCAGTTAGAGGAGATTTCCTCAGGCCAAGGTCCGGACCCTCATCGTTTCTGATGCTGGCCTTACACCAAGCGATTTTTCAACAGATTTTACTGTCGCAGACAAATTTCCAGTGTCGGAATAAAATCTTGAGAGTCTTGCTAGAGTTGAGTCGCTGAATCGTTTAGTGTGAGGTGGTTAAGACTGCCGGGTTTGAGTAAGTCTTTTTTTCGTCCAAGCGTTCCGATACAATCAACCGTATTTAATATTATCATAAGTCTTCAGTCTTGGCTCATGCAAATAGTCACATGAACATTATCGACAACCAATAGGAGAGCTCTGTTCACCACCAGCCGCAAGGAACGCACCCCCACACGGAGCTCCTCCAACAAAGAACGCGAGTGCACAGGAATGTCTGGTGGGTAGAGAAGTTAGACGCGGAGGGGAGTCCGGCAAGGGTTCAGAAACTGCGGTTCCTGGACTGTACAAAAGGAGGAGAAACTGGTGGAGCTGTGGAGTGAGCTGTGGAGCGAGCTGTGGAGTGAGCTGTGGAGTAAACAAGAGTGCCTCTTTCACGTGTCTTCACATTAATAACACGACAGAAAAACAGGTGGACAGAAATCACCGAAGCCTCGAAGCCCCGCTGGGTGTGCTATGATAAAACACTAAACAGGGCTACAGTTACAATTAGCCTAGCAGCTAACCATACATCTAGCTGAATAGTGCTAGCTTCAATCAAATAAATGGGAAATAATCTTAAAAGGAATCTAGTTCAGTCTTTTAAATAGTGACTCTGAAAGATCCCCAGTCTTTGCAAAATCATAGCCTGGAACTAGTCTGTGACTAAAAGTCTGTGACTAGTCTTTAGATGTGAGAGGGTCAGACTCTAGTCTATTAAACATCTTTTTAAAGGTCTTCTAGTCGTCAGCATTACGTGTGTTCTGATTCAGTGGTGTATCCTGTTTACTGAAGTAGTCTAGTATCAGCATCTTATACCATCAGCTACTGAAACACCAACACATCACACATACCATTCAGTATATTTCAGTATATTTACTGTTTAAATGCTGAACTGAATAAATTATTTATAAACTTCTAAATGCCTCAATAATTTCCTCACTCAGTAAAAACAAGGGCTGCATTAAAAAAGAACAGATGCTTATAGAAGAAGAAAATAAAACTTTTTAGAGCACGCCGTCTCAATCAGCCTTTCTCTGACTCGCTTTATTCTCCGACTCGCTCTATTCTCCGACTCGCTCTATTCTCCGACTCGCTCTATTCTCCGACTCGCTCTATTCTCCGACTCGCTCTATTCTCCGACTCGCTCTATTTCTCCGACTCGCTCTATTCTCCCCGACTCGCTTTATTCCCCGACTCGCTCTATTCTACCCGACGTCGCTCTATTCTCGACTCGCTTTATTCTCCACGACTCGACTCTATTCTCCGACTCGCTCTATTCTCCGACTCGCTTTATTCTCCCGACTCGCTCTATTCTCCGACTCGCTTTATTCTCCCACTCGCTTTATTCTCCGACTCGCTTTATTCTCCGACTCGCTTTATACTCCGACTCGCTCTATTCTCCGACTCGCTTTATTCTCCGACTCGCTCTATTCTCCGACTCGCTTTATTCCCAGACTCGCTTTATTCTCCGACTCGCTTTATTCTCTGACTCGCTCTATTCTCCGACTCGCTTTATTCTCCGACTCGCTTTATTCTCCGACTCGCTTTATTCTCCGACTCTCTTCATTCTCCGACTCGCTTTATTCTCCGACTCGCTTTATTCTCCGACTCTCTTCATTTTCCGACTCGCTTTATTCTCCGACTCGCTCTATTCTCCGACTCGCTTTATTCCCCGACTCGCTTTATTCCCCGACTCGCTTTATACTCCGACTCGCTTTATTCTCCGACTCGCTTTATTCTCTGACTCGCTTTATTCCCCGACTCTGTTCATTTTCCGACTCGCTTTATTCTCCGACTCGCTTTATTCTCCGACTCGCTTTATTCTCCGACTCGCTCTATTCTCCGACTCGCTCTATTCTCCGACTCGCTTTATTCTCCGACTCGCTTTATTCTCCGACTCGCTCTATTCTCCCACTCGCTTTATTCTCCGACTCGCTTTATTCTCCGACTCGCTTTATACTCCGACTCGCTCTATTCTCCGACTCGCTTTATTCTCCGACTCGCTCTATTCTCCGACTCGCTTTATTCTCAGACTCGCTTTATTCTCCGACTCGCTTTATTCTCTGACTCGCTCTATTCTCCGACTCGCTTTATTCTCCGACTCGCTTTATTCTCCGACTCTCTTCATTCTCCGACTCGCTTTATTCTCCGACTCGCTTTATTCTCCGACTCTCTTCATTTTCCGACTCGCTTTATTCTCCGACTCGCTCTATTCTCCGACTCGCTTTATTCCCCGACTCGCTTTATTCCCCGACTCGCTTTATACTCCGACTCGCTTTATTCTCCGACTCGCTTTATTCTCTGACTCGCTTTATTCCCCGACTCTGTTCATTTTCCGACTCGCTTTATTCCCCGACTCGCTCTATTCTCCGACTCGCTTTATTCTCCGACTCGCTCTATTCTCCGACTCGCTTTATTCTCCGACTCGCTTTATTCTCCCACTCGCTTTATTCTCCCACTCGCTTTATTCTCCCACTCGCTTTATTCTCCCACTCGCTTTATTCTCCCACTCGCTTTATTCTCCCACTCGCTTTATTCTCCCACTCGCTTTATTCTCTGACTCGCTTTATTCTCCCACTCGCTTTATTCTCCCACTCGCTTTATTCCCCGACTCGCTTTATTCTCCCACTCGCTTTATTCTCCGACTCGCTTTATTCTCCCACTCGCTCTATTCTCCGACTCGCTTTATTCCCCGACTCGCTTTATTCTCCGACTCGCTTTATTCTCCGACTCGCTTTATTCCCCGACTCTGTTCATTTTCCGACTCGCTTTATTCTCCGACTCGCTTTATTCTCCGACTCTGTTCATTTTCCGACTCGCTTTATTCTCCGACTCGCTTTATTCTCCGACTCGCTTTATTCTCCGACTCGCTTTATTCTCCGACTCGCTTTATTCCCCGACTCGCTTTATTCTCCGACTCGCTTTATTCTCCGACTCGCTTTATTCTCCGACTCGCTTTATTCCCCGACTCGCTTTATTCTCCGACTCGCTTTATTCTCCGACTCGCTTTATTCTCCGACTCGCTTTATTCCCCGACTCGCTTTATTCTCCGACTCGCTTTATTCTCCGACTCGCTTTATTCCCCGACTCTGTTCATTTTCCGACTCGCTTTATTCTCCGACTCGCTTTATTCTCCGACTCTGTTCATTTTCCGACTCGCTTTATTCCCCGACTCTGTTCATTTTCCGACTCGCTTTATTCCCCGACTCTGTTCATTTTCCGACTCGCTTTATTCTCCGACTCGCTTTATTCTCCGACTCTGTTCATTTTCCGACTCGCTTTATTCCCCGACCCGCTCTATTCTCCGACTCGCTTTATTCCCCGACTCGCTCTATTCCCCGACTCGCTCTATTCCCCACGACTCGCTCTATTCCCCACGACTCGCTCTATTCCCCACGACTCGCTCTATTCCCCACGACTCGCTCTATTCCCCACGACTCGCTCTATTCCCCACGACTCGCTCTATTCCCCGACTCGCTCTATTCCCCGACTCGCTCTATTCCCCGACTCGCTCTATTCTCCGACTCGCTCTATTCTCCGACTCGCTCTATTCTCCGACTCGCTTTATTCTCCGACTCGCTTTATTCTCCGACTCGCTTTATTCTCCGTCTCGCTTTATTCCCCGACTCGCTTTATTCTCCGACTCGCTTTATTCCCCCGACTCGCTTTATTCCCCGACTCGCTTTATTCTCCGACTCGCTTTATTCTCCGACTCTCTTCATTCTCCGACTCTCTTCATTCTCCGACTCTCTTCATTCTCCGACTCGCTTTATTCTCCGACTCTCTTCATTCTCCGACTCGCTTTATTCTCCGACTCGCTTTATTCTCCGACTCGCTTTATTCTCTAACTCGCTTTATTCTCTAACTCGCTTTATTCTCCGACTCGCTTTATTCTCCGACTCGCTTTATTCTCCGACTCGCTTTATTCCCCGACTCGCTTTATTCTCCGACTGCTGCTTCTTATTTTAGACCTCGCCTGTGTGCGAGCTGCACTCCCGAATCTCCACAGATCTGATTGGCTGAGGAGCGCCTTTGTTGATCTTACAACACACGTGATTGGTCTGTGAGGTTACTGCACCACAAAGCCTGTATACTGTAAAGACAAGAAAAGCTCCGCCTCTTAAAATAAAAACTTTATTAAATATAAATTAAATCGTTCTCAATAGTTTACGGGTTTGAGTCCACATTGGACAAAGTCTATTGTTTATTTAAGGTGGAGAAAGACAGGATGTCATTGCAGACTCTTATTTTTGCTGTATTTACTGGGTTTATCTGAACTTCTACTGTGAGACGTTTGCCGTCTATGACTCACAGAAATGGACATCCGGTTTATTTCATTGCGGTCAACAGCTACAGTGTCCACTCACTGCTGCAGCAATTCTTAAACTTATGAAATATTGCGTGTATATTTTACATCACTGGTCAACTCTTCGATTGGCTCAATTGATCTCTGATCACATACACTATACTGTAAAAGGTATTGGCTCGTCTGTATTCACACGCATATGAACTTGAGTGACATATCATTCTTAATCCATAGGGTTAAATATATATGTCGACCCAACCTTTGCAGCTCTGGGAAGGCTCTCCACACGGTTTAGGAGTGTGTTTATGGGAATGTTTGACCGTTCTTCTAGAAGACCATTTGAGGGCCCGAGAATGCTTTACACCACTGCATCCGACGCTTGGTGATGTACGGCTTGGATGCAGCTGCTCGGCCATGGAGACCCGTTCCGTGAAGCTCTCTATGCTCTATTCTTGAGCTGGTCTGAAGGCCACATGAAGTTTGGAGGTCTGTAGTGATTGACTCTGTAGGAAATTGAGGATCTCTGTGCACTATGCTCCTCAGCATCTGCTGATCGGCTCTGTCATTGTACGTGTTCTACCACTTGGTGTCTGAGTTGCTGTTGTTCCCAATCACTTCCACTTTGTTGTAACACCACTGACAGTCCACTGTGGAATATTTAGTAGTGAGGAAACTTCACCACTGGACTTGTTGCACAGGTGGCGTCCTATCACGGTACCACGCTGGAGTTCACTGAGGTCCTGAGAGAGACCCATTCTTTACTAATGTGTGTAGAAGCAGTCTGCATGACTAGGTGATTGGTTTTATACACCTGTGGCCATGGAAGTGATTGGAACACCTGAATTAAACTGGGCTAAAACCCAGCTGATACTAATACTTAACTGATTGATGGGTTAATTTCTTATATTGACCCAATACTGATCCTCATTGATACAGATTCCCAGATCAACAGATGCAGATTTAGTGCACACACCAAGACAATGTATATTTCTGGCTTTCCCTTACAGAGTGAGGTGTTTAGGAGTGTGCACAGGGTGCTCTGTAGTGCTCGAGCACTCAGTTAACTGCTTTAACAGTAATCACTACTCATTATGATGCATTACTAAAAGCCAGACAGCAAACACGCAAGTCAACAGTTCAGTGAAGTGCTGTTAACTGGGCTGTACAGCTGCTTGTATTTACAAGTAAAATAAGAGTAAACATATTATATGCTTTGCTAAAAAACAGATCTCGTCTGCCCTTAACATCATCTTCTCGAGTTGTCATGTCATCCACTGAGGAGAAGAAGCCTCACGTTCAAGATTATGACTCAGCAACTACCTCTGCAGTGGACCACTCTAGTATCAGTGTCAGCTCATCACCTGATCTGAAGGGGCAGCCCATTCATGGCTTAACAGATGGGACACCCTAATGGCTAACCTGCAGGGGTCAAACTGGACTCCTTACCTTCCATTTACATCAACAAGATGAATTCAGGGCCAGGCTTAAAGGGGAATTCCACCAATGTTTTAAAATGTTTTTAAACCAGCTAACTGGTTTGATGTGTTTGGTGTAACCAGATTTCTTCACAGCGGTGATGATGGGAACCAAAAAGACACAAAAGATAATCATTTTATTTACTACCAAGACCACCAGTGAACCTACACAAGTCTGTGGAGATGTTATACGCAATGTTAAAGATGAGAAAATGTAATAGAATCTAAAAAAAAACCAAAAACAAACATGTTTACGTCTATGTTGGTTTACAAAGTCCTGCATGCGGCTCTTAAATAATACGTTTTAAGTAGAGAGGGACGGCTTTTTCGAAATCACCTTTCAGCCAATAGCGATCGAGGGCGGGGCTAAATGCCACAGCAGGGCTACACGCAATTATTAGCGCAAGCAAGTCAAGAAACATGTTGGAAACATGATTATCTAGCACTATAAACTCAATCACTCTGGCTGTGGTTCTTTAGCTCTCTAGCTGTTTCTGCTGCTGTTCTGTTCGTACCGGTCAGATCTGGTCTGTAGGTGTTCTGGGTTGTTTGTTTTGTGTTAGCTGTGTGTTCTAGCTCTGCTGTTTGCTGATACTCACTGTATTCAGCTGTGTGGTGTCTCTGAAGTGCCGTATCAGATTAGTAGTGTTAAATGTCTTTGTTTTGGTTCCTCCCCTAGACATACTGATTTTACAGATGTTACAGAACGTCCTGGATGAGTCTGAGTCACATACGGTAAAACACTGCCAGAGGGACGATGTTTTCTATCACAGCGAATGCAGTGAACGCTGTAAACAGTTCTCGCGAGGCCGCTGCTTTAGTCAGTCAGACGTAAATGAAAGGGTATGTTTTTACCTAGCGGTTCAGGAATTGCGGGAACCTAGCCGGAGGGGGTTTCACAGCAGGTTCCTCTTCCTTGATAAAATTAAATGATAGCTGGAAATACAAATTAGGCTCATTTGTTTAACGGCAGCGATCAGCTCCCGGTATTGGCTGGGACCGCCCAATCTTGGAACCCCTGAACGACTGTTGTAACTTCCTTTCTTGCCATCGGAGTGAAGAGGGAGACCAGTTCAGAGGATAAGCTTTATTCTTGAGGATGCCGTGGGACAGGCATCCTCAAGTAAGTCAAGTCCCAATCCAATACCGGCGAGTCGCGAATCAAGTCCCAAGTCTTAAACTTCGAGTCCTAGTCAAGTCACCAGATGTAATGTTATTTCAGTATTTAACACAGTTGATACAGTTGATTAGTTGTACATTAAACTGACATTAATATAACATTAACGTTTTTAAAGTTTTTATTATAACAAGTGACAGGCCGATCCAGTGTTTTTCAGTTCCGATCCGATACTGATATATAACTGCCAATACCGATACCGATACAAATACCGATATAAGGGCTCTTTAGTTTATTATCATTGGTACTTTGTTTAAGGTTACATAATGAGGCTGAAATAGACACAGCACTTAGAAGAGTACACACATGCATTTAATATAAATGCATTCCAAAGGCATATACAAACACAATAGTTTTCTTTCATATCAAATATTTAAAACACAAAACTGAAATAAACATCTTATGTATCAAAAAAAATGTAAATAGTTGAAATAATGTGCAAAACTAAATAGGAATGAAATAAAAAATGGATCTGTAAGTGGATCGGCCGCATTTGCCCGATATCCGATACCTTACATTACGTCAATATCGGCCCCGATACCGCTATTGTATCTCTAATTATAACAAAAATAACTTTTATATGAAATTAGATCATTTTGAAGCAGTTCTAATCACTAATCACCTCATTACCAGTCCATTACCCAGTTAAAATAGGTGTTGAAGCAGAAAAAACTAGCTAGCTAGCTAACTGCTATATGTGAAATATACAGAGCAGAGACTTGCTGTTCTTTGTGCCTCAAAAGTCAAACAGAGTTTGAAGTGGTTGCAGCTCCATTTGTGATCTTGACTCCACGTGTTTTTAGTTACTACAGCATCATCTTTGTAGTTAAACAGGATTACTTTTGGGAGCATGCTGCTCCTCGTCTCCACACAAATTCAACACTGGCGCCCCCCCAAAGCTTCCCGTGATTGGCTGCAGAACTTCACTTGTTGCTAGGTAACAGATGAACTGAGCAGCGCAGCTCAGCTCCTTAGCATTACAGCACCATTTAATACTAAATGATCAGTTACTGATTCAGTTTTCCTTATTTACTATGTTAAAATAGGGGGCGAGGCTTTTCAAGTCTTAAAGCTCAAGTCAGATCCCAGTCCAAGTCAGTAAAGGTGAAGTCTAAGCCAAGTCTAAAGTCTTTAGCGATGCTGTCAAGTCAAGTCATCAGTTTAGTGACTCAAGTTGGACTAGAGCGAAGTCATGTGACTCGAGTCCACACGTCTGCTTTTAACAGACGCCATAGTATGTAAGGAATAGTCACAACAATGACTTTCATGAGTTTAATTAGTTTAAGAAATAAACGAAATATGATGTTATGCTGTCTATTTGAGGAAAAATAGACACTTCAAAGAAAAACAAGAGACTAACAACCTTATTTCCACTTCCAGTGTTCATGTAAAGAGGTTTTGGTGCATTTCTATTGGTCCACTCATAGTGAAACTGTCACAGGATGTAAAGAGTAGCTGTCTTGTTTAGAGATGGACCGATCCGCATTTTTGAGGCCGATTCCGATCATCGATCACCTTTCAACGCGATCGGCCAATAGCCGATACAGATTGAGGGCGGGGCTATTAGACACGGCAGGGTTACATATTATTAGCACAAGCAAGTCATGAAACATGGTCTAAACTGATTTATTACTATTTTTAACGAGCTCGTGTGAAACAGTATAATATTTTAACTAAATTAGAAGTTGGTCTATGTGGGAGTAAACCGCTTGATAAGCTCCAGAAGAGCCACATCTGAAAAGTATCTCTACTAGAAACAGCAGAGCGTGGATCCAGGTGGAACATTAAGCAGCAACATTCTACAGCCGAGAAGATCTGCTTATCTAGAACTATAAACTCAATCACTCTGTCTGTGGTTCTTTAGCTCTCTGGTTGTTTCTGCTGCTGTTCTGTTAGTACTGGTCAGATCTGGTCTGTAGGTGTTCTGGGTTATTAGTTTTGTGTTAGCTGTGTGTTTTAGCTCTGCTGTTTACTGATACTCACTGTGTTCAGCTGTGTGGTGTCTCTGAAGTGTGTATCAGATTAGTTTGTTAAATGTCTTTATCTTGGTTGCCGTGAGAGACGCTGATGTTACTAATTTTACAGATGTTACAAACTGTCCTGGATGAGTCTGAGTCTCATACGGTAACAAACTGCCAGACGGACGATGTTTTCTTTCCGCTTAAACTGTTCTCACGAGGCCGCTGCTTTAGTCAGTCTGTGGAAAATGAAACGGTATGTGTTTTCACCTAGTGGTTCAGGGAGGAATTGCGGGGAGCTGGCCGGAAGGGGTTTCACGCAGGGCTCCTCTTCCTGGATGAATCGCTAGCTGTAAATACAGAAATTAGGCTAATTTGTTTACCACCATCGATCGGCTCCTGAGATCAGCCGATCGCCGATCATATATTTTGATAAAAAATCTGATACCGATACATGGCCGATCAATCCTTCCATCTCTAGTCTTGTTCATTGAGAATCAACAAAACGTGAAAACTAAAAATCAACAAAAATGAGAATACATGTTTTTCTTTGGACAGCAACAATATTCAGCTGGTGTATCCAAACTTTTGACTAGTACTGTACATTATACTCATTTTCCTCCCATAGACCTCCATTCACAGCCTGTTTCATCTAACAACACGAGCGGCGTCTAACTTTTCACAGTCTGTGTCTGCGGGTG
Source organism: Megaleporinus macrocephalus (assembly GCA_021613375.1). Lineage (NCBI taxonomy): Eukaryota > Metazoa > Chordata > Actinopteri > Characiformes > Anostomidae > Megaleporinus > Megaleporinus macrocephalus. The sequence continues at coordinate 7,735,103 of CM038713.1, read as the reverse complement.
TTGTAGTTATGTGGTCTGATGTGATAGAGTCAGTAAACTCTGCAGACGTCTGGTTCCCATCACCACCACTGTAAACGGTTCTGACTCTGCGAGCTTCTCTAGAACGCAGCATCCTACACCCAACTCCTCCTAATGCTTCTGATTACATCATAAGCAGAAGCAAAGACAGAATCCTTTGAAGGCTTCAGGCTATTTCCAACGTCTCATGCTCGTTTACAAAGAAAGGAGGAGCTTCACCAGCCAAAAAACAGCCAACACAGCAGTGCAATTAAAGAAAATATGAAAATTATACGCTTGCTCCGCACTCCTCTCCAGCCTGCGGTTCATAACGGTCGATAAAAAAAAATAAATAAACGTTGATAACATTAACGCAGCGAGCGCCGGCCGCTGCAGCCCACCTCCCCACCCCCCACACACCCAACCCCTCCCAGTAATCCATCACCAGCTGCTTTGATCAGTGCATATGCCGATGGGCCGTCCCGTCTGGGGCCTGATGAAAAAACAGCCGAAGCCGAAACACAGGTGGACACTGCGCCGGCAACTTCGTCCGGCCGACAGCCCCATCCATCATACTTTCACACAACATCACTCCGGCGCACGCACACACACACACACACGCGTGTGTGCACTGGATCTGTCAGGATGATGGAACAGCTCACGCGGCCCCCAGCAAACAGGACAGAGGCAGAAAAAGTCAATAAGGATTCATTTTGTCCTATTAATAACTCCGGGACGATTCCACTGACTTACAAAGTACCCGGTAACGTTTAGGGTCCGCCGTGATGCTCTCTTAACTGATCTGAGGTCTCTGATGATGCTAATTAAAGCAGGAGTTTGTGGTGAAATCACACTCACCACACTCTCCTCCTTTCTTCAAATACAGCCAATTAGCCAAGACATGTTAGACATGCTTCTGAAGATCTGCAGTGGAGCTAACAAGTGATGGAAGCTTATAGTCACTTATTAACATTGTGCTGACTGCATGTCTAAACCATCACTGTGTGCAGTAGGGGTGTAAGAAAATATTGAAATATCGATTATCGGGATATTATGTTTAGTGATATCCATCAATCTCAAAAACACAGTATCGATACATAGATTCCATAGACAGTGTATCATTGTGTGTTGTGTTTAAACCTTTGACCACTAGACGGCAGTGCTATAAATCAATTTTCAGCTCCACTTCAACATTAACAAGCAGCACAAGGGCGCAATGCTATTGTAAGCATTGACAAACCAATATATCACCATATATTGAATCGTGACCGCTGTATCACGATACGTATTGTATCACCAGGTTCTAGCCCTAGTGGGCAGCCTCGACTAGACTTGGCTATGTGCTTTCTGACATTGCATTACATTCTGTTTTCTACAAACTGGGTCAAAAGGACCTAGCATAGCTAAACATTAGGGCTGTTAACTAAAACTATACAACAACCAGTCATAACTTTAACCACTTACCACATAGGAACACTTTGTAGTTCAACAATTACAGACAGCTGTTCATCTGATACAATGCATACATTGTTTATCCCCTTTCACCCTGTTCTTTAATGGTCAGGACCACCACAGAGCAGATATTATTTGGCTGGTAGATCATTCACAGCAATGCAGTGACACTGACGTTGTGGTGGTATGTTAGTTAAACACCTCAGAGTCACTGCTGGACTAAGAATAATCCACCAACCAAAACTATCCAGTCAACAGTGTCCTGTGGGCAGCGTCCTGTGACCACTGATGAAGGACTAGAGAGCAACCAACACCAATTGTGTAGCAACAGATGAGCTATCATCTCTGACTTTACATCTAAACTCCAGCAGTTCTTGCTGTATCTGATCCACTCACACCAGCACAACACACACTAACACACCACCACCACATTAGTGTCACTGCAGTGCTGAGAATGACCCACCACCCAAATAATATCTGCTCTGTGGGGGTCCTGATCATTGAAGAACAGGGTAATAAAGTATACAGAGAATCAAATGAACTACAGTCTGTAAGTGTAGCTCCTATATGGTCAGTGGAGCTGATACAGTGGACAGTGTGTGTAGATACAATGAGATGGTTTTAATGGGTTTTAATTGGCTCCAGCCGATATCAATACACAGGTTTCTATCTCTAGTGTATAAACTGATCAGCCATAACATTAAAACCTTTTTCTAGTACCTACACACACTGTCCATGTTATCAGCTCCACTGACCATTTAGAAGCTACACTTACAGACTGTAGTTCATCTGATTCTCTATATACTCTGTTACTCTGTTCCTCTATGGTCAGGACCCCCACAGGACCACCACAGAGCAGGCATTAGTTGGGAGGTGGGTCATTCTCAGCACTGCAGTGACACTGACATAGTGGTGATGTGTTAGTGTGTGTTGTGCTGGTGTGAGTGGATTAGAGTTTGACCACCACATCAGTGTAACTGCAGTGCTGAGAATGAAGGTTGTAACCAAGGTGCAAAACACAGGGAGTCCTGGGGGTCTGGGACCACCCAGTCAACCTCTTGGAACCCCTAATTGACTCAAAAACAAGTTTAATAAATAAATGCATTATGATGTCATGCTGTCCGCTCGAGAAAAACACACACTCTAAAGAAAATCAAGAATCTCCAAAATAGTTAGTTTACAAGAGAGACCGAAAGTTAAAGTGTTTAAGTTAACGTGTAGAGGTTTTGAAGCGTTTCTATTGGTCCACTCGTCATGAAACTTTCACAGGATGCGGTTTGTGAACATACACACTAGGGGGCAGTGAGAACATGTACCCGGAGCAGTGGACAGCCCTATCCACAGTGCCCGGGTAGCAGCTGGGGGTTAGGTGCCTTGCTCAAAGGCACTTTAGTCATGTCCTGTTGGTTCAGGGGATCGAACCAGCAACCTTGTGGTCACAAGACCGGATCCCTAACCTTTAGCCCACGACTGCCCATCATATTCGCGTGGTGTATCCAAACTTTTGACTGGTAGAGTATGTTACACTAACTTCCCACTGACCTCCATTCGCAGTCTGTTTCTTGGGGGTGTGAAAAGTTTCATCTGATAACGCGAGCGAAGGCGTGTAACTTCTGGCTGCCTGTGTCTGCGGGTGATGCAGTTCTGTGATCTAAAGCGCAGTCTGGTGTGGAGCAGCGCGTCTCCAGGTCTCTGAAGCTGAATCCGATGCTGGAACGCCTACAGAAAAAGTGGTGGGTTCTCTGAGCCAGTGCTCGGCGCCGTTCTCACCGTGCCAATTAATTACGCCCACTCCGCATTTCATTATGGATTTATGGACCTGGGACTGATACATCTGCTGGAGACGTCGGTGAAGAGAAGAAGGCGCTCTATGAAACAGAGAGGAAGAAAGTCGAATTCACTGGTGGCCCTTCACCAAGGTCTGAGCGCTGAAGTCACAGGAAGTGAAAAGACAGGATGTAGGCGACGCTGCTTTTACAGATCCGCTTTTTACAGAGTGATCTGCTCTTAGCGCTGATAATCAGCGATGCGGATAAAGCCCAGTAGTCTTCAGAAGAACGCCATCAGAGGCCCAGGCGCAGAAGCGCGGAGTCTTGTCGGCTATAAATGCTGCACCTGCGTGCTGACGCCTACCCCCGGCTTCCCTCGGAAGAAAGTTGAACGGAAAATGAAAAGCGGTGGGACTGGAACACTTTCAGCCTCTCAGAAAAGAACAGGTGCCAACTTTGTACCGGCTGAAGTGCTCCAAGTGGCCTGAACACACATACACACACACACACACACAGTTTTTATACAGTGTCAGGACGTGGGGTCTTATATACTTATACTCATCAACTCTTCATTTATTAACCCTCCGGGGTTTGAAGGTACTTACTTAACTTGTACATTTAATTTAATTTAATTCATTTAATCCTTAAATTCTCTTCTTAAAGACACTTACAAACAATTTAACATCCACAGGTTCATATCGAACCTATTCAGAACAGTCTCAACTCTCTCTGACCCCACTAGACACTAGGGGTGTAAGAAAATATTGAAATATCGAATATCAGGATATTATGTTTTGTGATATCAACAATCTCAAAAACAAAGTATCCATACACAGATTCCTGACAGACAGTGAATCATTGTGTGTTGTGTTTAAACCTTTGACCACTAGATGGCAGTGTTGTAATCCATTTTCAACTCCGCTCCAACATTAACAAGCAGCACAAGGACGCAATGCTATTGTAAGCATTGACAAACCTGTTTATATAGTGGTGTGTTTTAATAGTAGGATTTGAAAAATCAAAATGTAATCACTCTGTTTGCAGTATCAGGATATATTGAGATATACTGAATTGTAACTGCTGTATCACGATACGTATTCAGCAGGTTCTTGCCGATACACAGCCCTACTGGACACACACGGAGAGCTTGTTTGAATTAGAATCTCTTATTAAAACACAGCTTCACTCATGTGAATGAACTGGTTTGGGTTTAATGAAGTATTAGGTTAACAAAAATAGAGAAATGTATAATTCAATGGTGGAATATGTTGTTGCTGCCCAAAGAAAAACATGTATTAATTTTTCTACATCACTTACATTGTGTGACAGTTTCATAATGAATGGACCAATGGAAGTGCTCCAAAATAACTTTAAAAAGTCTGGTTCCATTGACTTACACTGAAAGTAAATACAGTTGTTGTCCTCTCCTGTAAAGTTGCCATATTGGAGATACTTGCTCTTCTCTGGACACCAACTATGTTCTCCTTGTGTGCCAATTCAAGGAAGAACGACATGATGAGTAAGTCCAGAGGGATTTCCTGAATGTCCAATGGTCAGTTTCACACAAAATATAGACAGAAATACAAATCCACCAATCACAGGCGAGAGGCAGATGACGGACAGTCAAATCCATCAGTCACACAGTAAGAAGTGCCATCTAGATACATCAGCATTGAGATGGGACTATCAATTCACTCCAACTTTTCATAAAGACTCAGTCAGAGACTGCCTCAGTCAGAGACTGCCTCAGTCAGAGACTGCCTCAGTCAGAGACTGCCTCTACCTGTGCAGCTTCTAAAGCTTTGCTATCCACAAATCAAACAGATGTTCTCTCAGTTTTTCTTTGGTGTTTAGTTTATTAAACTGTAAATACTGTTTGACCAGAGGAGGACGTGTCTCCCCTTGAAAGTCTTGGTTCCTCCCAAGGTTTCTTCCTCCAGTCTGAGGGAGTTTTTCTTGCCACTGTTTCCTCTGGTTTGCTCACTTGGGGTTATATATGTTGTAACTGTCTGTTTTTAAAACTTCTGTAAAGCTGCTTTGTGACAACATCATTGTAAAAAGTGCTACACAAATAAACTTGAACTAAATACAGAAGTAGCCCCACCAAACTCGTCTCAACCCCTCTTCAAAGACTTTATAAAATAAAATACTAATAATTATCATCATTACTATTATTACTGTTGTTGCTATCTCAGCTGCTGCTATGATCATATACACCAGGCTATCTGCTAATATGTTATAGTATGTTTACATCCCTCTTTGCACAACTCTACATACTCTCAGTATCCTGTATTTTGATTTGTGTCTCGTTTACTGTATTATTTTTTGTATGTCTTTTGTATTTATTGCACTCTTTCATCTGCACTGTGTATATTGCATTGTTTTGTGTTTACGTTGCAACATATTGTTCTGGAGGAAGGTTATTTTGTTTAGCAGTCTATATCTATCTAAAATATAGCTGACAATAAAGCATCTTCTTAAATTCTAAACAATAATAACTCTGTCTGTGAGTCACGTCTGATCTTGGGATTGGATAGAATGGAAAGTACAGACTCTACAGACCCGGGAAAGGTCTGAACTGGATTTCTAAGTTAAAGATATTAACAGCAATGTTTGATGACCCCTTCGTTGACCTCAGAGGGTTAACTTAGCCACAACGGCCATCAAATACAAGATAATCATTATTCATCATCAAGCAGGAAACTTTGATGAAGACAGTTCTGGTGATCTGCCAGGTCTTCCAGGTGGTTGTTAGGAGTCTTATTTTCTCTCTAGCAATTTTTTTCTTTTTTCACATATTTTCCTTCTACTTCTGCATTCAAGTCGTTTATCTTCTATCTAACCATGTCTAACAAATAATCACCTGAAAGATCAATAACTTGTACTAAATGGCTGTTGTAACTTGACATTATATACAAATAGGGTGGTCCCTGACTTCTGCACAGTAACGTATACATGAGCATCTTCATGTAATAATAATAATAATAATAATAATAATAGCAACAACAATGTTCTATCCTCCCAATTCTAGTCAGGACATTGTGATTATCCTGTTTTCCTACAAAATCAGCTGTATGTGAAGAGCGTGATGCATCGCATTACAGCATAGCAGCCTAGCTCCTGTGGCAACGTCTCACCATGCTGACCACGCGGCCGACCCCGGATGCCCACCTGCGGTGAGGAGATTGATTCCGTACAGCGAGACCCACAAACACAAACAGACTCAGACTTTATTCAACACCATCAAAGGGCAAAACAGCAAAAGCCTATTTCCCTACGGCGGTCAGACACAGGCCTACACTCCCACCACCGTCAGACACAGGCCTACACTCCCACCACCGTCAGACACAGGCCTACACTCCCACCACCGTCAGACACAGGCCTACACTCCCACAGTCGTCAGACACAGGCCTACACTCCCACCGTCGTCAGACACAGGCCTACACTCCCACCACCGTCAGACACAGGCCTACATTCCCACCACCGTCAGACACAGGCCTACACTCCCACCACCGTCAGACACAGGCCTACACTCCCACCGTCGTCAGACACAGGCCTACACTCCCACCGTCGTCAGACACAGGCCTACACTCCCACCGTCGTCAGACACAGGCCTACATTCCCACCACCGTCAGACACAGGCCTACACTCCCACCACCGTCAGACACAGGCCTACACTCCCACCGTCGTCAGACACAGGCCTACACTCCCACCGTCGTCAGACACAGGCCTACACTCCCACCGTCGTCAGACACAGGCCTACACTCCCACCGTCGTCAGACACAGGCCTACATTCCCACCACCGTCAGACACAGGCCTACACTCCCACCACCGTCAGACACAGGCCTACACTCCCACCACCGTCAGACACAGGCCTACACTCCCACCACCGTCAGACACAGGCCTACACTCCCACCGTCGTCAGACACAGGCCTACACTCCCACCGTCGTCAGACACAGGCCTACACTCCCACCGTCGTCAGACACAGGCCTACACTCCCACCGTCGTCAGACACAGGCCTACATTCCCACCACCGTCAGACACAGGCCTACACTCCCACCGTCGTCAGACACAGGCCTACAGATGCAGGCCTACACTCCCACAGCGGTCCTACTGACTTATTAGTCCTCATATTTACACAGTTTATTTCTGTAATATAAAAATACTCAGCTATATAGGTATATTAGATGCTTATATATATATATATATATATATATATATATATATATATATATATATACATATTATCAGGGCTGAACAGTATGTAGATCAACCTGTGGTGTGTACATGTGGACCCGGCAGCAAAAACTGAGCTGAATATTGTTTCATATCAAAATTTCTCAAGTCATCTGTGTGATACGTGAGTCTCGTTCACTTACGCTTCATCTCTGAGGCGGCGGGCTGAAAGACCCCCCTGCTGACTGACGGAGAGGCATCCCAGTCAGTTAACAGGCTGCTAAAGGTTAGACTATCTGTACTAACATTCACTTAGACTGTAAGTGACTACACAGCAGTCAGGGAGGGATTACTGAAGATTCGGGATGCAAATGATGGTTTACTCTGTTGTAAATATTTCTTACATACCGTGCCCACCTACGAACCTGAGTCTATAGATGACCATCATAAAGTTTATGGCTCAGCAGATCCTGTGTTTCATGGCAGGAACCTCCCGAGGAGATCTGCCCCAAGTCCAGGAGATAACAACCTGGCCACACAGGTCATAAAGACCAATTGGATTTAAATAGGGTGTGTTTGCTGGTTGAGTTGGATCTGTCTCAGACCTTCCCAGAGCATGTCTGTATTGTGGTATCTTCAAGAATAAAGCGTGTACTCTGAAGAGCTCTCCCTCCTAATTTTGACGGCGAGGAAATAAGTTACCACAGTTCTTTGTAACATGAGACCTAGATCAAAACAGCTCTCTGAGGCCTTCAGAAAGAAAGCTGTAGATGTCCGGGAAGTGGTTTAAATCAATTTTCAAAACAATGATAATCAATCCTTCCACTGTCTGGAAGATCACCTACAAGTGGAGAAGACTTAAAACCGCTGTCCAGGTCAGGTCCACCCAGAAAGTTCAACCCAAGAGCAGTAAGGCCTGCACGAATGTGATCGATGTGGGGGATGGAAGCCTTTGCTGTTGAAAAAGAACATCAGGAGACTTGGACTTCTGGAATAATACACTGAGTACAGATGGCCAAAACAGTACAGAAGGCCAAAACAGCATCTGATCAAGAGAACCTGCTACCAGCTGTAAAGCATGGTGGTGGAAGTGTCATGGTTTAGGGCTGCTTTGCCGGCCAGCTTGCAATCACCGGATCAACTATGAATTCTCGTTCATACCAGAGAATAGATAAGATACTTTATTGATCCCAGAGGGAAATTCAAGATCTCCACATTTAACCCATCCGTGCAGTGAAACACTCACATACACACACACACACACACACACACACACACACACACACACACACTAGTGAACAGACACACTACGGGCAGTGAGCACACTTGCCTGAAGTGATGGGCAGCCGTACCAAAGTGCCCAGGGGGGCAGTAAGGGGTTAGGTGCCTTGCTCAAGGGCACTTCAGTCGTATCCTGTCTATTCATGGGTTAAAAACGGTGATCTTTCGGTCACAAGGCTGGTTCCCTAACCTCCAGCCCACGACTGCCCCAGAATGTGAGAATGTGAGGTCATCTGTTGAGACGTTCAAGCTGAGAAAGCCGGCCTTTAAACAGGATAATGATCCTAAACACACATGTAAGTACAACCAGGAATGACTGAAAAGGAAGAAATGAAGAGTTATGAAGTGGCCAGATCTGAATGTTGCTATGATACAGTTGATAGAAAAGGTCAACATTTCTCCCAGTAAATGACAAAAACTGGTAGACCGGAAAGTGTAAACACACACACTCACACATACACATATATATATTTCATTGTGTTTTGTTCTATTACATAACATTTGTTTATATATCCTTCATGGGATGTGCTTACTTGTCCACATGGCTGTATCACGATACCAACATGATTCCGATAGTATCAAGCGTCCCTAAGCAGTTTATCCAACTTACACTACTGACATTTATCACCACTGCTGTGTTGCCTCTGTGCTGAAGGAGGCCGGTCTGCTGCAGACAGAGTAAATGCATTGCTTTGAGCTGAACCTTGCGTTTGCATACATCTAATGTGTTGCAGCATCATTTGAAGTGCGCCATGGTTACATAACAGCCGTCTGATAGCAACTGTGGCTCAAACCCAAATTGAAATTTCCATTAAATTGCTGTTACGCAATAAATATGCTACATCATTTACGTTGAAAAACATTTAAAAAGAAACCGTGCAAACTGTGGAACGGGGCCGAGCGGGCCGAGCGGACCGAGCCGTCCCCGCGTCGCTGCGCTGCACCCGGAGCCAGTGACCAAAACAAAAGCGGCACGTAGAGCGCTGCACCAATTTGGGATCCGCAATGAAACCGGTAGCTGAAGAGCCAGAGGGGCCAGACGCAGGAATTACACAACCACCTGCACTGCGCTGCGCAGGCACAGCCTCCTGACTCGCACGGCCTCGGCGTCTGCTCGGGACGTCTGAGTCGAAAATACAACAATTAACATAACATTAGCGCTGGAGTGCGAAAAGCCCAGAGGCATCGTTTTCATTATCAATAATGGATCAAAACAGAACTAATCCAGCCGTCTCCGAACAAAACAGAATGCTTAACGCGAAGCATCAGCCCTCTCAAGAAACACTGTGTGCTCTCAGAGCCGGAGCTAAATAAAAATAACTGGGTTTCTTTGTGGAGCCCAATAAAAAAGAGAGAGAGAGAGAGAGAGAGAGAGAGAGAGAGAGAGAGAGAGAGAGATCAAACGGGAAAGAACAGGCGCTCTATTCCGATATTCCATTTCATGTATTATCTTGACAGGACCAGAAAGTTCAGGCACAAAGGAGTCGAGGCCGCGCCTCATGGAGGCGATCTTAAACAGGTTAAAGCGATTATCTCGCCAGCTGATGATATTCCTGATCCCCGAGGCCTTCTCAGGGACCGACGTGTCCTTCTGCGGATATCAAAGGCTCCAAATCAGATAGCGTATGCCTGAAATCGGACGCGATTAGAGAACACTGCCTGATCTAACTTAATCAAGCTCATCAAATCCCGGCTCGGCCCGCCACTTCAGGAAACGGCTCGCCAGGGCAGCTCGCCTCCTCAGGCAGCCACTGCCATCTTGTGTACGAAAGTGGAGCCCACACCTCGTCCTTCTCCAGCACCAGGCTAATCCGATCTGCACTGCCTTCAGAGAGAGAGAGGCCTGTTCTGGGTCCGTGCGTTTGTAGTACTTGGTCCTTCAGCCAGGACTCACAATCAACACAGTCTGATGCATCAGTCACGCAGATCCACGAAGTGCTTTTGCAGCCCCTGCTTATGGATTTCTAGAGCTCAGTCTGGAAGTCGGCTAAAGACGAGACAAACCAGTTCTCAAAGGTTTTAAATCAAAGCATGATAGAAACCGCTGCTGCGGAGAGTGCAAGTTAACAGTTTTATGATTTTGATATTGTTTTTTATTTATTTTTATTTTCTTTTATTACTCTATTATTATTACTTTAATTTTTTTTATTACTATTAGTATATCTACTTTTATATCTACTTTTGTCTTATTCCTGATTTTATTTTTTTATTTATTTTTTTATTTGTTTTTCTTTTACAATTTATCTTAATTTTGTCTCTGTTCTTAATGTTTCTTTTACATTTTAAGCACTCATTAAAATTCATTTTAATTTATTTTTAATCCATTTTTGTTTAACAATTGTAATGCTCTGCGACATTGTAAATGAGGGTCTCCCTTAATGTACTCCCGAGTGAAAATAAAGGGTGATTATTTGATTGATTGATTGAACTTCACTCCACCCTTCTGGAATATAAAGAAATATGGGGCTCGTTTTGAAGCTTATTTTATTCCCCCATCAAGCTGATACTGATCACAGGTTGCATTTATGCCAATCAAGGTCAGGCCAGGACATTTTAAGACCACCAGACACACCACACATAGTGTCCAGAATTGAGAAACCATTGGGTCTCATTCACCAGTAAAGTCCTAGGTTTTGTCTTCAGAAAGGTCCCCGGGGACAGAAGGTCTACATCAGGTTCAGATTGTATTTGGAACTGTTGGCACCGATTCTGCTGCCACGTAAGAACAAATTCCCAAGTAAGGAAATTGTAAACCGAATGTTGGAATCTTCTACATAAGTGGGTTTTAAGAAGAAACAACTTCTTAAGACAGGTTGATGAATGAGACCCATTATTTTCCAGGACCACTGCAGACCCAGTTAAAGTCCTCAGTACATCACAGTGCACCACTCACTATTTCGCTATACTACATCAAATAGACACACTGAAAGACACAGTAGATCACACCTGGCTTCAAAAGAACACAGAGAAATGCAGCCGGTCTGTGAAGAGAGTGATAGTAAACTGATACAGAGCTTGATAATTGATGCCAAACCCTTTATTTAATTCATTTTCTAAGTAGAAAATAAAAATAAACCTGGCTTTTATTTTTTTTAGCAGGGCCCTGTGACCGAGTGGCCTCACGCAGCATCCATAACTCGCCAAATGTGACTCATATCGCTGATGTCCAAAGAAAAACATGTACTTCCTAAATAATGGCAGCTTAACAGCAGAGGCCAAAAACTTTCTTTACTTTTAATGTAAGTCAATAGAACCAGAAATCTTTCCAAGCTATTTTGGAGCATTTCTATTGGTCCATTTATCACGTTTGCACACAATGTAAACAGCAACTGTCACATTTAAATGATAATAAAATAGAAAAATAAAATAAAAATAGAAAAATGGAGATACAGATACATGTTTTTCTTTGGATGATATGCTTTACGTGAAATATCACACAGTGGAGCTGAAAATCAGCAGATAATGACACATAGGAAACTAGTCATTTCATCAATATAAATAATAATATACATACATCATCGCTGTCCAATGAAAAACAAGTATCTCTAAAATAGTGACTTTACAGGAGAGGCCAAAAACTGTCTTAACTTTCACTAGAAGTCAATGGAACCAGAATTTTTCCAAGTGATTCTGGAGCACTTCTATGGGTCCATTCATCATGAAATTTTTAAACAATGTAAACAACAGCTGTCATGTCAAAATAATGTAGAAAAATGAAAATTGACAAAAATAGAGAGATACATGTTTTTCATTGGAAATAAATCATATTTAAAAAAATATTAGAACATTGAAAATTATCCATCCATCATCTCCCGCTTTATCCCAATCTCAGAGTCATTGAGGAAAGGTGGGGTACACCATGGACAGGTCATCAGTCCATTGCATGGCCAACACACTCACACAACACACTGTTTGGACTGTGGGAAGAACCCGGAGTACCCTGAGGGTACACGTGCCGCCTAACAATTTGGCACCAAGCTCAACAAAAAGTACTGCATACAATCTACTCTAGGAGAGAGACCTTTCAACCATACATACACTAAATAAACAGCTAATAAAGAACTAACTGCTAGTTTCGGTTTCTTTTTCCCAACTGGGAGACAGCTGCTATAAAACAACACTTTTTAAATGTTAATAAACAATCTTTTCACATTTGGATGCTAAGCATTAATGCAATTCTTTAGGACAGACCACAATTATTGGAATTTATTGGTATATTACGTAATGTATATTATTATGTAATTGTAATATTTACAATAATAAAAAGTTTAGTGTTTATTCTGCACCTCAGATTAATATTTGCTGCATTACTGTTGCCAGAAACAATGAAGCTACACTGTCAGTACACCGGTCAGCAAAACAGCTTAGGTTCCTGAAACCTTAAGGTTCTTCAAATTCACACACCTTATTTAAAATAAACATTTAATAATGCCTTACTGGTTTTATCCGTGATCGTCAGCCGTCTTTGGACAATTATGCATGGAATTTACTTCAAACGTTCACATCATTTCCACATAAATACAATGTTTTACTCTGAACGCTGGAGCCTGAGCTCACTGTCTGAACGTGTCTGTGAATTCTGCTGAGCTAATAAAGCCCTCTGCAGACCAGTGAGCTGTATTACATCTGCAGAGCGCAGGGCTGTATTAAACTAGAGCATTCTGTGCAGTATTAAAGTGAAAAACTGTAAAAAGCATGAAACAGGAATTCAGTTAAAGCTGCTTCACCACTGAAAACCTCATTAACAAACAGCGCTAAAACACTGAAGGCTGTTTTTCATAACGGACAGCAACAGCTTCACTCAAACCCGACCACAGAAACAGTAACACGGCCGGCTGCCCGTCTCTGCTGTAATTATAGGCTAGTTTCACACACACAAACAAACAGGGCTGAGTTTCCCGACAACGTCATTGAGCGACCACAGTGATGTCTTTGGAGAGACAGTGTTCAAAAACGGTCCCTCTGTTATTTAACTACGGTAGTTGTTTAACAAGGCTTCCTGGAGATCAATATGTTTATCTGTGGTTGTTAATATACCACTCTTATTAAGCAGAATTCAAACAAAACCAAACAGTAATTATTCAACTGTTTAACAACACTTCCCTACAACCAACACAACTTTAGTGTAGTGCTGTACTGTGACTTTAGTGCGTTCTATAGGAAAAAATACATTTTTACATCTTTTATTAATAACTGTGTTTTATATTAAGCAGATTTTAACTCACAAACTCACTGATGATTTTTTTTTTCGTTCACTTTTAACGTCACTGCCCAAAAAAACAGGCAGATTTTTAAAGTAGTGGATTTTAGAGTTTTATGTTTCCTAACTGTGTACTTTAAAGGAGCAATATGTAAAAATATTTGGTTTAAAATGTTCTAAAAAGAAACCCAAATAATCCACACTATATTGAGAAATAAGTTTTGACAGTGTGTTAAAGACACCTATGCATCATTTTGCAGAGATATCTACTTAAGTTAGCATGCTAACCAGCTAGTTCCAGCTCATCCTGTCTTGTAATACCACTTTGTACCTGAAGAGGTGATAGTGAGTCATTTTAATACCACTTTGTACATGAAGAGGTGACAGTGAGTCACTGATATACCACTTTGTATCTGAAGAGGTGATAGTGAGTCACTGTAATACCACTTTGTACCTGAAGAGGTGATAGTGAGTCACTGTAGTACCACTTTCTACCTGAAGAGGTGATAGTGAGTCACTGATATACCACTTTGTATCTGAAGAGGTGATAGTGAGTCACTGTAGTACCACTTTGTACCTGAAGAGGTGATAGTGAGTCACTGTAATACCACTTTGTACCTGAAGAGGTGACAGTGAGTCACTGTAGTACCACTTTGTACCTGAAGAGGTGACAGTGAGTCACTGTAGTACCACTTTGTACCTGAAGAGGTGACAGTGAGTCACTGTAATGCCACTTTGTACATGAAGAGGTAATAGTGAGTCAATAATATACCACTTTGTACCTGAAGAGGTGATAGTGAGTCACTATAGTACCACTCTTTACCTGAAGAGGTGATAGTGAGTCACTGTAGTACCATTTTGTAGCTGAAGAGGTGATAGTGAGTCACTGTAGTACCACTTTCTACCTGAAGAGGTGATAGTGAGTCACTGATATACCACTTTGTATCTGAAGAGGTGATAGTGAGTCACTGTAGTACCACTCTGTATCTGAAGGGGTGATAGTGAGTCACTGTAATACCACTTTGTACCTGAAGAGGTGACAGGGAGTCACTGATATACCACTTTGTATCTGAAGAGGTGATAGTGAGTCACTGATATACCACTTTGTACCTGAAGAGGTGATAGTGAGTCACTGTAATACCACTTTGTATCTGAAGAGGTGATAGTGAGTCACTGTAGTACCACTTTGTACCTGAAGAGGTGCTAGTGAGTCACTGTAATACCACTTTGTATCTGACGAGGTGCTAGTGAGTCACTGTAATACTACTTTGCATCTGAAGAGGTGACAGTGAGTCACTGTAGTACCACTTTGTACCTGAAGAGGTGATTGTGAGTCACTGTAATACCACTTTGTACCTGAAGAGGTGATAGTGAGTCACTTTAATACCACTTTGTACCAGAAGAGATGATAGTGAATCACTGTAATACCACTTTGTATCTGAAGAGGTGATAGTGAGTCACTGTAATGCCACTTTGTACCTGAAGAGGTGACAGTGAGTCACTGTAATACTACTTTGTACCTGAAGAGGTGATAGTGAGTCACTGTAATACTACTTTGTACCTGAAGAGGTGACAGTGAGTCACTGTAATACTACTTTGTACCTGAAGAGGTGACAGTGAGTCACTGTAATACTACTTTGTACCTGAAGAGGTGATAGTGAGTCACTGTAATACTACTTTGTACCTGAAGAGGTGACAGTGAGTCACTGTAATACTACTTTGTACCTGAAGAGGTGATAGTGAGTCAATGATATACCACTTTGTATCTGAAGAGGTGTTGCTCTTAGAGAGTAAAGGGATGAAGTTTCTTCTAGACTGGTAAGGAGTGAAGAGGAAGGAGGAGTGACTGAGCACATCTTGTTTCTTGTGATAGGAGTGGATAACAACTTTCTGGTGGTCTGCTGCCCCCTATTGTTTAGAGTATGTATTCAATGGGTTTGGGTCGTCTTACATATAGCTCCTTTAAAGATTACATAATGTTTACATTGTGGTTTATTTAATATTAGTGAGCCTTAAAGAAAAGAGCCGTCATCCTGAGATCACGACTTACTTGTCTTGAGCTTACAAGATAATGTAGTCGAACTCACAGGACAAATAAGCTGTGATCTCAGGATAACAGTCCGGAAAACCAGAACTACCTTATGGCCTCTCTGAACTTCTGTAGGTCCAAAAATTACTTAGAAAGAATAACTTCTCCAATAACTTTACATTTTCAATAACAAACATTTTCATCCCTTTAATGTTCTTCTCAACTTCTTGGTAGAGCATGTTGAATCTAAACGAAGGAGGTGTTGATCTCAACCCAACTTGATTGTGCATCTCTACCAATTGGCAGAGGTGTAGTAGGATTGAGTCTTTCAAAGGATACGCCTTTACTCATGTAACATTTATTTTTCTCTCTGTTATTTTAAACTGAATCTGAAATCATTAAATGTAGATCTTGAATTGCTGCTGCTGTTCTGTTTGTACCGGTCAGATCTGGTCTGTATGGTGTTCTGGGTTATTAGTTTGTGTTAGCTGTGTGTGCTAGCTCTGCTGTTTGCTGATACTCACTGTATTCAGCTGTGTGGTGTCTCTGAAGTCCTGGATGAGTCTACATCACATACGGTAAAACACCCCTCACAGAAAACAAGTATATATAAAGTTAATTTTACTAAGTATACTTTATGCAGTTACTATACTAATGTCATTGTACTAGTAGTACACTTGAATTTGTACTATTTTAATACTTCTTGGGACTAAATTGGCCCACTTTCTAGTTTTTAAAGGTATACTTTTAAGTACACTTTAAGTGTAAGAGTAGTAAACCAAGTATACAACTAGTTTACAGCTTTTGTACTGCAACTACACTAAAAGTGATCTTAAGGGTTTACTGTTAGTTTACTAGCTTGTAAGTTGTCTTTAAGTGAACTTAATACTTATAATTTACTGCTTATATTATTGTTGTACTTTAAAGTATAAGACTAGGTTTAAGGTTTTTTTCCTACTTAAAATAGAATTTAACAACGTTTACTTACTCACCAGTGGACACACATAAAATAAACAAGACACACTCAGATTAAGAAACATATTTGTATCTTTATAAATCTTTATAAATCTTTATAAATCAAATTTTAAATAAATATTGTACTGGATGTGTTTTTGTGCAGAGCAAGAATACTTACTTCTACTATCTCCATCAAAAGATTAAGTACAAGTAAAGACCAAATATACTTAGACTGTTCTATACTTGTCAGTATAACCCCAGCATACTTAAGTATAACTGTGTTTAGTATATCACTGAGAAGTACCTAACAAGTAAACTGAAAGCATACTCACTTCATTTTAGTTTAAAAGAAGTAAACTAATGGTAAACCTGAATAAACTTAGGGACTGTAAGGGACTGCCAGACGGAAGACATGTTTTCTATCAGCACATGCTTTTCCACCTAGTGGTTCAGAGAGGAATTGCAGGGATCTGCCCAGAAAGGGTTTTACGCAGGGCTCCTCTTCCTGGATATAACGCTAACTGCAAATACAGAAATTAGGCTCATTTGTTTAGGCTCTCGAGATCGGCTGAATTGGACAAATATCGGCGGATCACTGATCACATATTTTGATAAGAAATCGTCTGATACCGATACATAGCCGATCGATTCTTCCATCTCTACTCAATAACATTGCAAGCACAGCAATTCAGATATTATCATAGACGATATATTCACACACCCCTACAGTATATAATAGTGTCAGAGGTTTTGATGAACAGAACTGTGTAACATTATACAACAAAAATAAGTCTAATCAGTGTAAGTTTCTGAAAAACAGCCGTTACCAAACGGTCTAATTGTTTTATATGCTAAAGGTGTCTATGCTAAGCTAATGTAATCAGAATTAGCAGAAATATTAACAAATAAATAAATCAATATGAGAAGTAAACCTTCCACTGCTTTTTTTCTTGGTGAGGGCATTAAAGGGTTAAAAATACATGTTTTGTCGAAATCAATTACTTGAGCTTCAGCGCACAAACTTTTGCCCAGCACTGAATATCTTTTCAAATTCTTACTTTTCTTCAGAAACACTGAAATCTGGAGCCGTCAGGAGATAAAACATTTCAGAACAATGCAGTTTCCTCTGAGGGTTAATTCCTTACGCACTAATGAAACACATCTGATTGAGTTGATGAACCTTCAGAAGCTTCTGAATGGATCTGATTAGAGCAGTAAATCGCTGCAGGAGAATCAGCAGGAGCTCAGCTCATTAACAGACAGATAGCCGGCCGCAGACTCAAATCCTCTTTGTTTCAGGTTAATTAATAGAACATCGTTAATGAATATTAGCGTTAAAGCGCAGCAGGCAAACCTTTAGCCTGCAGTGACACGTCCAGGTACTGAGATGACTAAGCTTCACTCACCCTCAGGTGGTTCTTCACGGAGGTACGGAGGAAGTTCTTCGCCGTTGGGGTCGGCTGGAGCGGCCTCCTCTATTACCTCCGCCTCTGAGCTGGGACCCTGAGGAATTACATACGCCTCAGTCAGTGATTCACATTTACCCCATTCAACAAACCATCATTCCCAAAGTCAGTCTGGGAAAGACAAAAACAGGGGAAACAGCGCTCCTCATTCAGTCGCAGCTCATCAGTCCTGCAAACAGATCTTAAAAGTAGGGGTGTAAGAAAACAATGAAATATCGAATATCGGGATATTATGTTTGGTGATACTGTATCGATTCTCAAAAACACAGTATCGATACACAGATTCCTGCCAGACAGTGAATCATTGTGTGTTGTGTTTAAACCTCTGACCACTAGATGGCAGTGTTGTAATCCTTTTTCAGCTCCACTCCAACGTTAACAAGCAGCACAAGGGTGCAATGCTATTGTAAGCATGTTAAACCTGTTCATATAGTGGTGTGTTTTAATAGTAGGATCTGAAAAATCACAGTATATCACTTTGTTTGCAGTATCGTAGTATATCGTTATATATTGAATTGAATGGATCACGATGCATATTGTATCGCCAGGTTCTTGCCAATACACAGCCCTAGTTAAAAGCTCCTAAATTGTTCTTGGCCAGGCTTTTGATTGAACTCTTTACATTATATAGAGGTTCCTTAGGTTTTCCTCACATTCTTTTAATTAATCCTGGTTCTCTTAAAAACCATCAACCAGTGGTTCTGATATAGTTCATAGCTCATAGAAACCTTCTTAGGCACTTTTTTTACACATGTCATGCCATCCCATTTTTAAAAAAATCTTTAAATCTTTAAATGTTCTAATTCTAATAAATCTAGTACACACTACACCGATCAGAACATTAAAACCAACTCATTGTATCTACACTCATTGTCCACTGTATCAGCTCCACTGACCATATAGGAGCTACACTTACAGACTGTAGTTTCTCTGTGTACTCTGATACCCTGTTCTTCAACGCTCAGGACTCCAGCAGCACTGCTATGTCTGATCCACACACACCAGCACAACACACACTAACACATCACCACCCTGTCAGTGTCACTACAGTGCTGAGAATGATCCACCTCCCAAATAGTACCTGTTTTATGGGGGTCTGTAGGTCTTGTAGGAACAAGGTGGTGGTTTTGTTGTTTTGGCTGATCTGAGTATATTACTAAATGTATTATTAGTAATACTAATCAGCAACCAGGTGATATTAAATATTTTCCAAAGCCCCCTTATCTATGGGTTAGACACTATATTCCTTTGCTCATCTTTATGGATATGAAGACTAAGTTTCTACTAAAATATTAACCAAGAAGTCACAGATGTTAACAGGAAGCTGTTAATATATGCACAGCTCATGCAGACTTAGTTTTATTTATATGTGTGTGTCCTATATCAAATACAGTGAGAGTTATCAAAGCTTTTAATGGCATATTTAGTTATTAAGCCTACTCTGATCTGGTCGCACCATATGACTTACTGGTTGTGCCGCCTGACTTTTCAGGCTTGTTTTAAATGAAACAGCCACCTTAGACACCTGTAAAAACCATAGTCCTTCAGCTTATATATTTTTACAATATTTTCACATTTTTATGTGGTTCCTGGGGTTGTACCACCTGACCTGGTATCCTGACCTAGTGACCTTGTCACTGGAGCATAAGGTTCTTCTTCATGCTGCAATACCCCTATCCGCTCATTTCTAAATCTACTAGCATAGGAGTATTTGATAGTGTTGCTGATAATGGGTGCACCGCCTGACATTTGAGGAATGACAGACATGCTTCAGAACAGCCAATCAGAACAGAGCTCATTTACATACATCAGTTCTTACAGCCTATGGGATAAAGAGAGCTTCAGAAAAATCATATAAACATAAACTGAAGAGTGTTTATTAAATAAAAACACACAAATGTCACAAGCAAGCCACAACGTATAAGACATGTGCAACCTACAGACCCACACAGTAGAATCTGAAGGGGAACTCCAACAAATTTTAAAAAATGTAACATAATTAATTGAATATCATGTAAACAAGTTATTCGGAGGGGTTTAGTGTGAAATGCTCCATTCTAGAGAAACTTGAGTCTGAATCATCCACAGTGGTGGGGAATGGAACCAGACGTCCGCCTCTAAAAGCTCCCTCACAGAAAGACATCATATGAACTAGTATTTTAATTAGGCTGCCTAGTTATCCATTCATGGTGGAAGGATACCTGCAGGACACTGTGAGGCAAAATAATCCCCAGAGAAAACTGTTAATATTGTCTGAAAGTCTCATAACAAACGGACCAACAGAAGTGATCCGAAATGGCTTGGAAGGAATTCTGGTACCATTGACTTACAATATAAGTAAAGACCATTTTTGTCCTCTCCTGTGGAGTTGCCATTTTGGAGATACTGCAAAGAATCCTGAGTCTCTATGAATGCACCACATTTGTGAATGCCTTGGTTTAAAAATCACAAATAATTTTTGGTTTATTTTATTTTTGGTGGATTTCCCCTTTAACACATTCTTAGTACATGTAAACCAGAAACCTTAGACATGAAGGCAGATCGAACAGTGATGCCATGCACACAGAAGGTTAACACACAAACAAAGAAGCTTTGTGCACTTAATTGTGGTTATTTAATAATTTAGTATTGATCACCAGCACCTGCTATTGATTAGTTATTGATAAGGCTTAATAGGTACAGCTATTATAGGGGATAATGATGAGTAGCTGCATCTGGTACAGTGAGCAGAGTTCAATACTAAGGGGGGTAACAATACTGTAGAGTAAACATCATTGAAATGACAGACTGTCTAGGTCCCACACACCCCCACAGAGACCCCCACAGGGACCCCCCCTGAAGATGATCTCATTGTGTGTGACAACATGCGATTATTATTATTATTATTATTATTATTATTATTAATAAACATGAGTCTGAAGCTGGCTTCTAATTAGAATTTTCTCGTTCCACCTTAAATGGTGCAGCAGTAACTGGAACATTTAAGGTGGAACGGGAAAATCCCAACTAGAAGCTGGCGAATAACAAGCTGACTGACCTGTTTGCACATTTTATAACGCACAGCACACGATTTTAACACGCTGCTGAGGAAAATACTCTAATTTATCATCTTATTTCACTAAAAGAAAGACGTTTAAGCGAATCTGGCACGACCAGCAGCCTCACAACAACAACAACAACAAAGCCTCGTCTCCTCTCACCTTCATAGCGGATGCTGTTCGCAGCGTTTTTCAACCGGAGCTCCTCGGAACCGACACACAAGCCAGAGCAGCCGCGATTTAAGACATGCAGAAGCTCAATTTTCGTGCACTGAATTTGAAGACCTGCTGTGTTTTCGCAGCTGAATGTGAGAGGAAGTGACGTTTGGGATGTTTACGGAATTTTCGTGAAGGATTCAAGCGGCTGTGTTGGGAGTCTGCCGCTAGAGGGCGCCACAATTCAACTTTCCAGCTCCACCGACCCTATAGGAGCACTGATTCTCTGTGTACGTTGATAGCCTGGTCTTCAACGGTCAGGGCCTCGACAGGACCACCACAGAGCAGGTATTAGTTGGGTGGTGGGTCATTCTCAGCAATACAGGGACACTGACGTGGTGCTGGTGTGTTAGTGTGTGTTGTGCTAGTGTGAGTGGATCAGACACAGCAGTGCTGCTGCTGGAGTGACACTTCTACTACTTGCTGGTCCACCTTGTAGATGTAAAGTCAGAGACAGTAGCTCATCTGCTGCTGCACAGTTTGTGTTCCTCTAGTCCTTCATCAGTGGACACAGGACGCCGCCCACAGGACACTGCTGTCTGGATAGTTTTGGTTGGTGGACGATGATTCCCAGTCCAGCAGTGACATTGAGGAGACTAACCACTCCAGCAGCAGCACTGCTGTGTCTGATCCACTCATACCAGCACAACACACTCACTAACATACTGCCACTATGTCAGTGTCACTGCAGTGCTGAGAATGATCCACCACCCAAATAGTAGCTGCTCTGTGGTGGTCCTGTAGGGGTTCTGACCATTAAAGAACAGAGTAATAAAGTATACAGAGAATCAGATGAACTACAGTCTGTAAGTGTAGCTCCTATATGATCAGTGAAGCTGATACAGTGGACAATAAGTGCAGATACAGGGAGGTGTATCTAATGAAGTGGCCAGTAATGTAAATACATCACACTGTTAGAAAATGAATGATTTGTTCTCATGGAAACATGTGATCCTGAGAACACCATTTATTTGACAATATAAAGTCACAAATTTAAAATTACAATCCAGAAATGTATAACTACCTCGTAGCTTCTCTGGATTTCTGCTATTTCATTTAATAAAACGTGAATATCAGACTAAACTGTGTGATATGTGACGACTTCATGTGTTGAAATGAAAGCAGTTTTAATTGTTATCTGTTTTTCTGCATATATCAGACTCCTACTGCAATCCCAGTACGTACTGACGTGTCCCCGTATACCTCAGTCTGCTGCAGTGCGGGATTATAGTCTGGAGTTAGAAGCTGGATTAGAGCAGGAAGACGAGGGAGACAGAAGGGTCTCCGGGAAAGACACAGGACAGTAGAGAAGCACTTAGAGATTATCAATTCCTCCTATAACTGTTTATAGAACAGGAAACAAATAAACACACACACACATATGCATATATATATATATATATATATATATATATATATATATATATATATATATATATATATATATATATATATATATGTGTGTGTGTGTGTGTGTGTGTGTGTGTGTGTGTGTGTGTGTGTGTGTGTGTATAAAAACTTTCACTGGATATAAAGAGCAGCTGTCATCTTCAATAAGATACAGAAACATCAAAGTCAAAAAAAGTCAAAAATGAAGATACTTTTGTGAGATATCAAAGAGAGAAAGAGAGAAAAAGAAAGAAAGAAATAAGAAAGCGAAGTGAAGCTCTAATGAAGTTAAAGACTGAACACTAAACACTAATCACTAATCAGTAATCACTAATAACTAATCACTAAAAACTAAACACTAAACACTAAAAACTGAACACTGAACACTTATCACTAAAAACTGAACACTAAACACTAATCACTAAAAACTGAACACTAAACACTAATCATTAATCACTAAAAACTAAAAACTAAACACTAAACACTAAACACTAAAAACTGAACACTAAACACTAATCACTAAAAACTGAACACTGAACACTAATCGCTAAAAACTGAACACTGAACACTAATCGCTAAAAACTGAACACTGAACACTAAACACTAATCACTAAAAACTGAACACTGAACACTAAAAACTCAACACTAAACACTAAAAACTAAACTCTAATCACTAAAAACTGAACACTGAACACTAAACACTAATCACTAATCACTAAAAACTAAAAACTAAACACTAAACACTAAAAACTGAACACTGAACACTGAACACTGAACACTAAACACTAATCACTAATCACTAAAAACTAAACACTAAACACTAAACACTAAAAACTGAACACTGAACACTAAACACTAATCACTAAAAACTGAACACTGAACACTAATCGCTAAAAACTGAACACGGAACACTAATCACTAAAAACTAAACACTGAACACTAAAACTGAACACTGAACACTGAACACTAAACACTAATCACTAATTACTAAAAACTTAACACTAAACACTAATCACCAAAAACGGAACACTAAACACTAAAAACGAAACACTACACACTAAACATTAAACACTAATCACTAAAAACTGAACACTGAACGCTAAACACTAAACACTGAACACAAAAAAACAAAACACTTAAAACAAAACACTAAACATTAAACACTGAACAATAAACACTGAACACTAAAAACTAAACATTAAACACTTAACATTGAACACTAGACACTAACCACTGAATGCTACACACTGAACACTGAACACTAAACACTGAACACTAAACACTAAAAACTGAACAATGAACACTTAACATTGAACACTAGACAC
The DNA here is from genome assembly GCA_021613375.1 of Megaleporinus macrocephalus. Taxonomy (NCBI): domain Eukaryota; kingdom Metazoa; phylum Chordata; class Actinopteri; order Characiformes; family Anostomidae; genus Megaleporinus; species Megaleporinus macrocephalus. The sequence continues at coordinate 7,710,807 of CM038713.1, read as the reverse complement.
TAACCACTGAATGCTACACACTGAACAATAAACTCTAAAAACTAAACACTAAACAATGAACACTGAACATTGAACTAAACACTGAAGACTACACAATTAACACTGAACACTAAAAACCAAACACTAAAAACTGAACATTGCACACTAAACACTAAAAACTAAACACTGAACACTAAAAACTAAACACTGAACACTTAACACTACAAACTAAACACTGAATACTAAAAACTAAACACTGAACACTAAAAACTAAACACTGGACACTAAACTCTACAAACTAAACACTAGACACTAAAAACTAAACACTACAAACTAAACACTGAATACTAAAAACTAAACACTGAACACTTAACACTACAAACTAAACACTGAACACTAAAACTAAACACTGATTACTAAAAACTAAACACTGGACACTAAACTCTACAAACTAAACACTGAACACTAAAAACTAAACTCTACAAACTAAACACTGAATACTAAAAACTAAACCCTGAATACTGGACACTAAACTCTACAAACTAAACACTGAACACTAAAAACTAAACACTACAAACTAAACACTGAACATTGAACACTTAACATTGAACACTTAACATTAAACACTAGGCATTAAACACTGAACACTACACACTGAACACTAAACTCTAAAAACTAAATACTAAACACTAAACACTACAAACTAAACACTCAACACTAACAACTAAACACTGATTACTAAACACTAAACACTAACAACTAAACACTGAATACTAAACACTGAACACTAAACATTCACTCACACCAACACAGACAGGCAGACTGGTCACTCACACCAGTGATGTCAGTAAACCTGTGATGAGGCGTTACGTTGGCGCTGCTGATGTTTGAAATATTGTAATTGACAAAAGTGTCAAAAGTATTCACACTCATTACTCAGGTAGAGGTACAGATACTATGGTTTAAAAATACTTCTGGAGAAGTTGAAATATCAACTCTAACTTTTTACTCCAGTAAAAGTATAAAAGTACTGCTTTCAAAACTACTTAAAGTATAAAAGTAAAAGTAATGTAAGAAAAAAATGACAAAAGCTTAGGCCGCACCACAGGGGTCTATAGTGAACTAACCCACCTCCACAAACCCCCCATTCTTCTAAAAGCCATAATGACTATAATGTTATATTAAAATGTTAATGTTGATAAATTTGGGGTTCGCTAGGCTTCCTGTTTCAGCCCATATACGCCCATTGAACTGGAGTGTAAATGTAAGGAGTAGAAAGTACAGATAATGGAGTGTAAATGTAAGGAGTAGAAAGTACTGATAATGGTGTGTAAATGTAAGGAGTAGAAAGTACTGATAATGGTGTGTAAATGTAAGGAGTAGAAAGTACAGATAATGGAGTGTAAATGTAAGGAGTAGAAAGTACTGATAATGGTGTGTAAATGTAAGGAGTAGAAAGTACTGATAATGGTGTGTAAATGTAAGGAGTAGAAAGTACAGATAATGGAGTGTAAATGTAAGGAGTAGAAAGTACTGATAATGGAGTGTAAATGTAAGGAGTAGAAAGTACTGATAATGGAGTGTAAATGTAAGGAGTAGAAAGTACAGATAATGGAGTGTAAATGTAAGGAGTAGAAAGTACTGATAATGGAGTGTAAATGTAAGGAGTAGAAAGTACTGATAATGGAGTGTAAACGTAAGGAGTAGAAAGTACTGATAATGGAGTGTAAATGTAAGGAGTAGAAAGTACTGATAATGGAGTGTAAATGTAAGGAGTAGAAAGTACAGATAATGGAGTGTAAACGTAAGGAGTAGAAAGTACTGATAATGGAGTGTAAATGTAAGGAGTAGAAAGTACTGATAATGGAGTGTAAACGTAAGGAGTAGAAAGTACTGATAATGGAGTGTAAATGTAAGGAGTAGAAAGTACTGATAATGGAGTGTAAATGTAAGGAGTAGAAAGTACTGATAATGGAGTGTAAATGTAAGGAGTAGAAAGTACTGATAATGGATTGTAAATGTAAAGAGTAGAAAGTACTGATAATGGAGTGTAAATGTAAGGAGTAGAAAGTACTGATAATGGAGTGTAAATGTAAGGAGTAGAAAGTACTGATAATGGATTGTAAATGTAAAGAGTAGAAAGTACTGATAATGGAGTGTAAATGTAAGGAGTAGAAAGTACTGATAATGGATTGTAAATGTAAAGAGTAGAGAGTACTGATAATGGAGTGTAAATGTAAGGAGTAGAAAGTACTGATAATGGAGTGTAAATGTAAGGAGTAGAAAGTACTGATAATGGAGTGTAAACGTAAGGAGTAGAAAGTACTGATAATGGAGTGTAAATGTAAGGAGTAGAAAGTACTGATAATGGAGTGTAAATGTAAGGAGTAGAAAGTACTGATAATGGAGTGTAAATGTAAGGAGTAGAAAGTACTGATAATGGATTGTAAATGTAAAGAGTAGAAAGTACTGATAATGGAGTGTAAATGTAAGGAGTAGAAAGTACTGATAATGGAGTGTAAATGTAAGGAGTAGAAAGTACTGATAATGGATTGTAAATGTAAAGAGTAGAAAGTACTGATAATGGAGTGTAAATGTAAGGAGTAGAAAGTACTGATAATGGATTGTAAATGTAAAAAGTAGAGAGTACTGATAATGGAGTGTAAATGTAAGGAGTAGAAAGTACTGATAATGGAGTGTAAATGTAAGGAGTAGAAAGTACAGATAATGGAGTGTAAATGTAAGGAGTAGAAGGTACAGATAATGGAGTGTAAATGTAAGGAGTAGAAAGTACAGATAATGGAGTGTAAATGTAAGGAGTAGAAAGTATTGATAATGGAGTGTAAATGTAAGGAGTAGAAGTAAAATTACTCCAGTAAAGTATAAATACCCCAAATCTCTACTTAAGTAAAGTAACGAAGTATTTGTACTTCATTACTTGACACGTCTGGTAATTGATGATTAAAGGGCTTCTTGGTCACGTGATGAGAGAACAGAAGTTCTGACCAAAAGCTCTTTTCTTTAGCGCAGAGGTCAGACAGAATCAGTGACCCCAGCCTGAGTGGTGGGACTGCTTTAGTATTTACACATGCTGGCAGGGTCACATGATGCCTTCTGAGAATAGAAGAGATTGGAGGTTGTGATGGAGGTAAGCAGCTGAGAAGTTTAAGTGTGTTTACGAGTGGACTGTGTAGGTGGAGCTTGTGATTCTGCATTAAATCTGTGTACCAGTCGGTAACCAGACTGCAGGCTTCATCCCCGCAGTGTAACTTATTTAACATTATTTAAATATGTTACATCTTTTACAAGCAGACTCTGGAGAAGACAAACTTCTAAAATACTGTGATGTCAAAATCTTTATTTAAATGCATTGGAAATGAACTCTAATATATTAGATTAGAGTTCTGCTCATACACCTAAATTGGGAAAAAAATAGCTTTTAACATGTTTCTAAAATACTGATTTTGTAGTGTATTTGGAATAAAATCATGGTTTAAGGTTATGCTATTTAGTTTTACATTTTATTTAATATAATCATTCAGTATACTATGACTTTTACCTTGTTTCTAAAATACTGTCTTATTAAAACATTTATTTTAGTCCTTAAACAAATATATTTGGAATGAAGTAAAATATTTCATGGTTAGAGTTAGACTAATATAGATATAGTTGCATTTTATTTAACATAATCATTCAGTATACTATGACTTTTACCTTGTTTCTAAAATACTGTCTCATTAAAACATCGATTTTAGCCTTTAAACAAGTATGTTTGGAATAAAGTGAAATATTTTATGGTTAATTGTTAGACTAATATGGATATATTAACATTTTATTTAGGATAATTTTTCAGGATAATGTAGCTTTTACCTTTTTTCTAAAATATTGTCACGTTAAAATATTGATTTTAATGTGTAAACAAGTATATTTGGAATGAAGTGAAATATTTTATGGTTTAGGGTTAGATTAATATAGATATATTTACATTTTATTTAGCATAATTATTCAGTATGCTATAGCTTTTACCTTTTTTCTAAAGTACTGTCACGTTAAAATATTGATTTTAATTTGTAAACAAGTTGGAATGAAGTGAAATATTTTATGGTTTAGGGTTATGCTTATCTAACTATATCTGCACTTAATTTAGGAATATTATTTAGGATTTTAACTTGTTTTTAATATACAGTCATATTAAAATATACATTTTAATCCTTATTCAAATGTATTGGGATGGCACCATAATAAAAACTATTTTTTATGTTTTTATGTTTAATTGTTATGCAGCTCAACCATAACACACCCTACACATAACTAGCATTCCACAGTCAATTAATACATTTATTATCAAACAGTAAATAATTAGAGGAAAAGCTTTTTTATAATCAGTTTCTTTTTTCTGTTATAAAAAGAAGATGTTGATGCTGGGTGATGAGTGACAGTGGCGAGGCTGCCAGGCTCAGGATCAGGAGCTAAATTGGATTTAAGCGTGTTCTAAAAATACCAGTCTGGCCATTCCAGCTCTCTTCGCTCCGAGTTGTAAATGAAGGAGATTAGGTCAGCTTGCCGTGGAGAGATGCTGGCTCCTCACAGAGTGTGGCTCTGAGGATGTTGTTGGAATATGGCCGGGATGTTGCTGGAGAGTGAGTGAGGACTGTCTGTGCTGGGCTTTGATGATGGGTCAGGTTCAGAGTGAGAGTGATGAGGAAGTGGACCTGGCACAGATTCAAGCTCTCTACACATCCTTCATGAAGGAGTGTCCCAGCGGAGCGCTGCATCTCCACGAATTCCGCAAGATCCTGGGCGTGCAGAGTTCCTCAGAGGAGGAGGCGCTCTATATAGAGTCCATATTCAAGTCATTTGACCGAAACAAGGTGTGTATCTTTATTTATTTATTTTATTATGTATATGCTTATTCTTCAGCTGATATTATGATTTATTAAGTAAATATGATACATTATTCAGTAACTACTACAAATGATTCCATTACTACTATAAATAATGCACTACTCTACAAGCGATACAGTAATTATTATAAATGATTCACTAACTAGTATAAATGATTCAATAACAACTATAAATGATTAAGTAGCTAGTATAAAATGATTCAGTAACTAGTATGAATGATTCAGTAACAACTATAAAGGAATCAGTAACTAGTATGAATGATTTAGCAACAACTATAAATGATTCAGTAACTAGTATGAATGATTCAGTAACTAGTATGAATAATTCAGCAACAACTATAAAGGATTCAGTAACTAGTATGACTGATTCAGTAACTAGTATGAATGATTCAGCAACAACTATAAAGGATTCAGTAACTAGTATGAATAATTCAGCAACAACTATAAAGGATTCAGTAACTAGTATGACTGATTCAGTAACTAGTATAAATGATTCAGCAACAACTATAAAGGATTCAGTAACTAGTATGACTGATTCTACAACAACTATAAATGATTCAGTAACTTGTATGAATGCAGTAGTAACTAATAAAATGATTCAGTAACTAGTATGAATGATTCAGCAACTAATAGGAATGATTCAGTAACTAGTAAGAATGTATCAGTAACTAATATAAATGATTCAGTGACTAATATGAATGATTCAGTTATTAATAGGAATGATTTAGTAAGTAACATAAATGATTCAGTAACTAGTAAGAATGATTCAGTAACTAGTATGAATGATTCAGTAACTAATAGGAATGATTCAGTAACTAGTATAAATGATTCAGTAACAACTACAAATTATTCAGTAACTACTGTAAATGATTCAGTAACAACTGCAAATGATTCAGTAACAACTACGAATGATTCAGTAATTACTACAAATTATTCAGTAACTACTGTAAATGATTCAGTAACAACTGCAAATGATTCATTAACTACTACAAATGATTCAGTAACAACTACAAATGATTCAGTAACAACTACAAATGTTACTACAAACACTGCAGTAATACAAATTATGCAGTAACTATTTTGAATAATTCAAAACCTTCTATAAAAGTTTATAGAATATAAAAATTTGTCCTTAAAGCCTATATCCTTCATTTTTTATTGAATTCAATTACTTTAATATAAAAGAGTGGAGCTTAACTTCTGTAAGCTAAATAAGTGGATATATACATAGATGAGTTATTTGCTGTGACACACTTCAGACTCCTTTATTTAAAAAAAACAGTTTTTCATGATTTGGGCTGTTTAAGATATTATGAATTCAGGTGAAATATTGGATTAATTTATATAAATTGTCGAGTAGATTTAATTCAGTAACTACTCTAAATTTGGCAGTAAGTGCGTGTGGACCTACAGACAGACTCTCAGAGTCTAAAGGGGTAAGGGTAACACTAATAAAGACCTTCTGAATGAAACAAAAATAAAATCTTATAATAAGGTCCAAAGAAAATCAAGTACAGGAGAGGACAAAAACAGTCTTTACTTTCAATGTAGGTCAATTTTGAGTGATTTTGAAGCATATCTATTGGCCAATACATCATGAAGTTTTCACACAATGTGAACAACATCTGCTGCATTTATATGATGCAGTAAACGAAATTAACAAAAATGGAGGTACACATTTTTTATGTATATGTAAACATACTGTACATATCGTCACTGTCCAATGAAAAACAGGTATCTACAGCAGGAGAGACCAAAAACATTCTTTTCTCTTATTGTAAGTCAATAGAACCAGAATTTGAAGCATTGCTATTGGTCTATTCATCATGAGATTGTCACACAGTGTAAACAGCAGCTGTCGTGTTCAAACAATGTAGAAAAATAAAAATATACACAGATGTGTGTTTGAAAGAAGAGCTTGTGCATTGATCTATAGCCTGTGTGTGTTTCTTTTCAGGATAATGTTTTAGACTTCATGGAGTTCGTGGCAGCTGTGCATCTGGTGCTGAGAGGGAAACTGGAGGACAGACTCAAGTGGTCCTTCAAAGTCTACGACAGAGATGAGAACGGGAAGTTAGACAGGAACGAAGTCAAACACATTATTACAGTAAGAGAAACACTGTTTACTGAACTCTCCCAACAGACGTCTTAAAAACTACCCACGTCCATGATGAACTGAGGCCAGTTAAAAGGTTCCAGTAATTCTCCAGAGTTTCTGCATAACTACATGAATGTAAACAAAGTTATTTAGACTGGTTTGGTGTGAAAGTCTAAAGAAACTTACTGTCAGAAACGTTTACAGTGGTGGTAATAGGAACCAGATGGTTAAGGCCTTATAGAACAGCCAACCCAAATCAGATTTTTTGGCATATCCAGGTTGAAATCTGAATGGAAACCACATTTGGAGGTGGATTAGAATGTGATTCTAATCAGATTTTCACTGACATGTCTCGGTCTAGATGTTCTGGCCACTCAGATTGGATTTCAAGGTATCTTTTGTGTGAGTTAACAACACGACAAACAATAACATCAAATCCAGCGTGATGGACCTGCTCGAATTTGCTACGTAGTTTATACATAATTACACCTACATTGTCACCAAAGCACCCCACGCAGATGGACTATGATAGCTTTGAGAAGATCTTGGCTTAAAAGATATTAAGGAGAAGTATACATGGAGTGAAATAGTCACAGATTTTTCACTTTTTGCCATCATCAGCATTCCCTATACAACCACAGAGGACAGGCTTAGGTTCAAAAACAAATTGGTTTTGGACAGAACTTGAAGTGGGAATTAATGATTAATATATAATTAATCACTACATTCTAAATATTACAGAAAATAAACTTCCGTTTAAAACATACTTTTATTTATTCAAAGTGATTATCAATATATATATATATATATATATATATATATATATATATATATATATATATATATATATATATATATATATATATGTATTGCTGTCCAAAGAACAACAAATATCTCCAGAATGGCAACTAGAGGACAATAACAGTCTTTAATTTTAATGTAAGTCAGTAGAACAATTTCTATTTGTCCATTTATCCTAAAATGTTTCCAGAATGTAAACGGCAGCTGTTCAAATGATTCTAGAAAAAAAAAAATTGACAAAAACTTTTTTCTTTGGACAACAACCATAAAAAATACATTAAAAAAAACACACACACATATATATATATATATATATATATATATATACTACACTTTTAATGTAAGTCAATAGAAACATTTCTAGTTGTCTATTTATCATGAATAAACCACAAAATATAAAATAAAGCTGTGGTGTTCATGTAATCAACAAAAATGGAGATAAATGCATTCTAAGTGGACTATT
>CM038713.1:7540062-7697562 GCA_021613375.1 Megaleporinus macrocephalus | reverse complement strand
TTACTCACTCACTCATTCAGTCACCTTCTCACTCACTCACTTACATACTCACTTACTCACTCACTCATTTACTCACTCAGTCACCCACTCACTCAGTCACTCAGTCAGTCATTTTCTCACTCACTCACTTATATACTTACTTACTTACTTACTTACTCACTCACTCATTCCCCTATCACTTACTCATTTATTCACTCACATACTCATACACTCACTCATTCAATTAGTCACTCATTTATTCACTTACACACTCGCTCACTAATTTACTCACTCACTCATGCACTTGCTCATTCACTTACTCACTCACTCATTCAGTCACCTTCTCACTCACTCACTCACTCATTCAGTCACCTTCTCACTCACTCACTTACTCACTTATTTACTCACTCAGTCACCCAGTCACTCAGTCACTTATTCAGTCATTTTCTCACTCACTCACTTACATACTTCCTTACTTACTTACACACTCACTCATTCACTTACTTACTTACTCATTTATTCACTCACATACTCATACACTCACTCATTCACTTACTCACTTACTCATTTATTCACTCACATACTCATACACTCACTCATTCACTTACTCACTTACTCATTTATTCACTCACATACTCATACACTCACTCATTCACTTACTCACTTACTCATTTATTCACTTACACACTCACTAATTTACTCACTCACTCATGCACTCATTTAATCACTTACTCATTTACTCACTCACACATTCACTCACTCACACACTCATTTGCTCACTCACTCATTCACTCACTCACTCACTCATGCAATAATCACTTGCTCATTTACTGATTTTACTGACTTACACACTCACTAATTTACTCACTCACTCATGCACTCATTTAATCACTTACTCATTTACTCACTCACACATTCACTCACTCACACACTCATTTGCTCACTCACTCATTCACTCACTCACTCACTCATGCAATAATCACTTGCTCATTTACTGATTTTACTGACTTACTGATTTTCACACTTACACACTTACTCACCCACTCACCCATTCACTTACTCACTTACTCATTTATTCACTTACACACTCACTAATTTACTCACTCACTCATGCACTCATTTAATCACTTACTCATTTACTCACTCACACATTCACTCACTCACACACTCATTTGCTCACTCACTCATTCACTCACTCACTCACTCATGCAATAATCACTTGCTCATTTACTGATTTTACTGACTTACTGATTTTCACACTTACACACTTACTCACCCACTCACTCACTCACTCACTCACACACTCACTCACTTATTCACTCACTCACTTACTCACTTACTCACTAACTCACATACTCTCTCACTCACTTACTCACTCACTCATATCACTTACTCACTAATATTTAGCAAGTCTGTCCACAAGAGGGAGCTATAGGTACTCTGGTGCTAGTATGAGTATATATAAAAACAAAGACACCACCTTCTATCTCTAAGTGAGAACTGTACAGGAGAAAGTCATCATTAATCCAGTCATCATGAAACCTGAACACAACGTGAAGGACACGAGGCATTTTCTAAATTGGGTCAAAAACTAAAAAATATGTATGTATGTATGTATGTATGTATGTATGTATGTATGTATGTTCTATGTATGTATGTATGTATGTATATTGTCACGGTTAGAAGAAAAACAAGTATCTTCAAAATATTTACTTAATTAATAATCACTCTTTACTTCAATGGAAGTTAATATAAGGGTTCTATTCTAAAATGAGATGTTATATATATATATATATATATATATATATATATATATATATATATATATATATATATATATATATATATATATATATATATATATCATCAATATTACATATATTACATGTAAAAGCTCATAGACATGTGTAGGTTCTCTGGTGGTTTTGATAGTAAATAAGATGTGTATATATATGTGTGTTGTAGACGTGGTGACCGCTGGTTCATCACCTCAGTGAAAACACAGAGATGGAGGTGGACTTCTCTTTTAAGTGTCTTCATATGCAGATTGTTTTCCGGAGACTTGGTGACCGAGATACAGCCGCTGATGAGTTTCTATTCCTGGTTTGTTTGAGAAGTTACTGAACAGATCCCCCAGATGGTCGCTGTTGTTTTTCTCATATCCGAGCTGCACATTTTGCCTCTCTCCCTCTCCAAACTTCAGCACAGCATTTGGTCTCGGGTAGTGCTTTACACCCGCCCAGTTTATGTTTGATTAGCTTCAGCGTGCCATTGATCACGTAACTCACTTTCAGGATTAGCGTGTTATAGGATTACCTGCCTGATCATTCACGCTCCTCCAGCACACCAGGCTAAGCCTCATACTTCCAGGTGAAAGATGTTTTGCCAGGACAAAGACATTTAAAGAAAAAAGAGCTAAAATAAGAGATACACCGAAAGGGGAATTCCACCAATTTTCCTAAATTTCATTGAGTAACTGAGATGGAAACAAAATCCTTCAGAGTGTCTACAACACAAATACAGATATACAAATGTATTTTATTTACTATCAAAACCAGCAGTGAAGTAACATGTGTCTTCTGAATGTTTATAAGTGAGGTTGATGAGGGTAAAACAGTGATACATCTTTGGTTATGGCCTTTTATAGTCCTATATGTACCTCTCTGCCATAAATGTGTTTAAGAATTGTTGAAATTCACCTTTAATCGCTCCTCACTCATGAAATATTATTTTTGTGTCATTATATATTTATGGTTTATATACATCTTCTTTATAAAATAGCAGTTATGTATGTTTTGTAATGTTATATCTATCATTTTTTATGCTGTGTTATTACTGTAATTAGAAAAAAGTCATTGTGAAATGACAATACATATTGGACCAGCTGTCTGTTCTTTTATTACTATTATTATTATTATTATTATTATTATTATTATTGCTATTTTGATCTCATAGGAAAAAAATGACAGCCACCGGGGATAACACAGTGATGGCCTAGCAACACATTAGCAATCAACTGGTATACCAATGGCTTGTCAACACCTTAGCAGTCACCTGGAATAATATAATAATGATCTAGCAACACCTTAGCAACCACCTGGAATACCACAGCAATGGCCTAAAAACAACTTAGCTAGCAACTGGGACACCAACGGCCTAGCAACATCTTAGCAACCAACTAGGATACAAATGATCTAGCAACACCATAGCAATCATCTGGAATAACATAGTAATCGCCTAGAAACACATTAACAACCACCCATAATACCATAGTAATAGCCTAACAATACCTTAGCAACAACCTAGGAACTCATAGTGATGGCCTAGCAGTACCTTAGTGCCCACCTAGCAATTGCCTAGCAACACCTCAGCAACCACCTGGGATAGCAGTGGCCTAACAACACCTTAGCCGCCATCTGGGATACCATAGCAAAGGCCTAGTAACACCTTAGCAACTACCTAGAATACCAATGGCCTAATAGCACCTTAGCCGCCATCTGGAATACCACAGCAATGGCCTAGAAACAACTTAGCAAGCAACTGGGACACCAACGGCCTAGCAACATCTTAGCAACCAACTAGGATACAAATGATCTAGCAACACCTTAGCAATCATCTGGAATAACATAGTAATCGCCTAGCAACACCTTAGCAACCACCCATAATACCGTAGTAGTAGCCTAAAAATACCTTAGCAACAACCTAGGAACCTTATAGTGGTGGCCTAGCAGTACCTTAGTGCCCACCTTGGATACCATAGCAATTGCCTAGCGACACCTCAGCAACCACCTGGGATAGCAGTGGCCTAGCAACACCTTAGAAACCACCTGGAATAGCACAGTGATGGTCTAGCAAGACCTAAGTAACCACCTGGGATATCATAGCAATGGCCTAGCAACACTATATCAACATCCTGGAATACTAATGGCCGAGCAACACCTTATCAACCACCTGGGATACCAATAGCCCAGTACCACCTTAGCAACCACCTGGGCTACCAGAGCAACTGCCTAGCAGCATCTGAAAAGGATGCAGAACAGAAGACTTTTCATGCTCTCAGACTGTTGGAGTTCAGGTACCTTTTCTTATCTGCAGTAATTTATTATAGACAGAAGATTTGATTATTTATCTGCACCAATTAATTAAACAGATAATCTAACTATGATCTAATTAGTCCTCTTTAAGAGTTTATTCAGGTCGAATTACAGAGTTAAGCCCTTCACATCGTCCACCTCACAGTTACTTTTTTAACTGCAGGCCACATGAACACCAGCCTGACTTGATTACGTTCCGGTTGGTGACGCTGAGAATGAAGTAAGCTGCTGCTAAGTTTAGGTGGGAGAATTTCAGCTATGAGACGATAGCAGCGGCGCCAAACCTGCAGTCACGTGGCCGTGTGGTCAGTGGAGATCCCGCTAGTGGAAACCTAATAAAAATGCTTGCTCGTTTGCTTAAGTCACCATTTAAAACACTTGGCCAACGATATCTGCCACTGTGAGTTTAGTAGGTGGGGTCAGATTAGCATTGTCGCTAAGGCTCCAAAACTCGGACTATGCTGAGGCCGAAAGGTCACTGGCAGCATGTGCTTCTCAAAAGCTACCATTAGCTGTGTGGGATGAAACTGCAAAGTGTGCAATCTATCTAGCATTAATGTCTATGATCCTGTGTTTCACAGTTTGCGTCTAGCTTTTAACTTCTGTCCTATGAGAACGTGCTGAAAACAAACTGAGTGTCATTCATTTAATCCTTCTGTGTGTAAATGTAAGGCAGTAACTGCAACAGACAGGTTACTGTCTAAACATTAACAAAATAAAGTATTATCACAGTTATAGCCCAGATTAGACTCATCTATGCTTTTGAATTATGCCACCCAGTTTTATGGAGCAATAGATAATCAATAGATAATCATTCCTCCAAAAACTATGAGCTTACTGTTGTTTCATTTATACATGTTACCCCTAAGTAATGTCATCAGGAGGCTTGGCATCTCTTTCCACAGCTATGCTGACGACATACAACTCTATGTGGCCGTGTCTCCTGATGACACCAGTCGGATTGATGCACTTGTAAATCATCTCTCAGATATAAAGACCTGGATGTCACAGAACTTAACTTGCAGCTAAACCAGGACAAAACAGAAGCATTGCTCATTGGCTCAAAAACTAAATATGCTTAGACTTAACCCAAGCCAAGAAGCATGAAACCTAGGAGTAGTTTTTAATGAAGAACATCTCCAAAGTGAGGCCTTTCTCTCCCTGAGCAACACTGAAAAACGAATTCATGTTTTTTTTACCTAACAGGTTGGACTATTGTAACGCTCTCCTTTCTGGCCAACCAAAAGCTACAACACACCAGTTACAATTAATTCAAAACTCTGCTGCACGAGTGCTGACAAAGACCAGAAGGAGAGCACACATTACACCAATTTTAAAGTCTTTACACTGCTTTCCTGTTTGTTCTCGTACTGATTCTAAAATTCTTCTGTTAGATTACAAAGCACTACATGGTCTTGCACCAGACTACCTCGCTGAAATGCTTTCAACTTATGAACCAGGTAGGCTCCTCAGATCCTCCAGATCTTCTCTTTTAGTTGTTCTATAAAGAAAAACAAAAACCTTTGGTGATGCTGCTTTTAGCCACTATGCTCCAAAAATGCTGAAAGAACCTTCCAACTGATGTTAGAGAAGCTCAAAACACTGAAATTCTTAAGCGTAAAGTAAAAACCTGTTTGTTTAGTCTGGCTAAACTTACTTTGATTGTATTTTATCTGTAATATTTAATTTGTTTTATTTTGTCTACTATTTTATTTCAATTTACTATTTATTTTTGTTTGCTCTTGTTTTATTAATTAACTTCTATTATCTTAATTAGTCACCTTTAATTTTTAGATTAAATGATTAATTTTATTATTATTATTTGTATTCTTTCTTTTTATTTTGTATTTTCTTCAACCACCTGTGAAGTAAGTTTAAATCTTATAAATAAAGGTGCTATATAAATAAAGTTTGATTGATTGATTGATTGTAACATCTCATTGGATTTCCAGCCATATTCTTAGTTACAAGTTGACGGCATCTTGTAACACAATCCTTATTGCTCGCCTACCGGCAAGCTTGGCCCACGTTGAAGGTTGCTATCCTTCTAAACCATTGAGTTCAGGTGTTCCAATCAGTTCCATGGCCACAGGTGTATAAAACCAAGCACCTAGTCATGCAGACTGCTTCTACACACATTAGTGAAAGAGTGGGTCTCTCTCAGGAGCTCAGTGAACTCCAGCATGGTACCGTGATAGGACGCCACCTGTGCAACAAGTCCAGTCGTGAAGTTTCCTCACTACTAAATATTCCACAGTGGACTGTCAGTGGTGTAATAACAAAAATGGTTTGCACCAGGATGCCACTCTGGTGGTTCAACAATCAGGACAGAGCTGACCAAATAGAACACGCTAGGCTCATCAGGAGGTGGGGCTTAAAGACCCAGAAACAACACTTTAGCAACCACCTGGGATATCATGGCATCTACCTAACAACACCTCAGCAACCACTTTGAATGCCAATGGCCTAGTAGCACCGTAGTCACCTCCTGGAATATCATAATGATAGTCTAGCAACAACTTAGCAACCACTTGAAATATCACAGCAATGGCCTAACAACACCTTAGCAAGCACCTGGGATATCATGGCAACTACCTAGCAACACCTCAGTAACCACTCTGAATGCCAATGGCCTAGTAGCACCGTAGTCAACACCTGGAAAATCATAATGATAGCCTAGCAACAACTTAGCAACCACTTGAAATATCACAGCAATGGCCTAACAACACCTTAGCAAGCACCTGGGATATCATGGCAACTACCTAGCAACACTTCAGCAACAATTTTGAATGCCAATGGCCTAGTACCATTACAGACAACTAGTCATCATATCTTCTGCTCCATGAAACACATGTTAATGTTCAGTAGTAACAGATATGCTTCTTTAATATATTTACATTGTACTAAACTACATTCATGTTTAATGGGCGTATAAGCGGCTGAAACAGGAAGCCTAGCGCATCCCAAATTTATCAACATTAACATTTTAATATAACATTATAGTCATTATGGCTTTTAGAAGAATGGGGTTTTTGGGGAGGTGGGCTCATGCACTATAGACCCCTGTGGTGCGGCCTATGCTTTTGTTCTTAATGAATTTTTTCTTCTTACATTACTTTTACTTTTATACTTTTATACTATCAGTACTTTTACACTTTTACTGGAGTAAAAAGCTTCAGTTGATACTTCAACTTGTACAGAAATATTTTTAAACCCTAGTATCTATACTTCTACCTGAGTAATGAATGTGAATACTTTTGACACCTTTGCACTAGGCTCACCAGGAGGCGGGGCTTAAAGACCCATGGGCTCTAACAGAACCGTTCAAACAGTGGATGAATACAGATGTGCAGTATAAGTATGTAAATCTATTTCCATTTTTCCAAATCTATCACTAAGAGAGAGCATAATAGGTCCCCTTCATGTTTGATGTGCTGTAAAATCAAATCAAATCATGGCATCATGGGACAAGGGGGTATTTGACACTGCTTCATTGCAAGTTCACATCATGTCAGAACATACACACATTGAAATGCTTGGGGTGAGGCTCAGATACAACTCTACAGCAGGGCAGCTTTATATATAGTAGTAAAAACAGTGCACACATACAGTAAATAGACAATAATGAAGTAAAAATAAGCTAGAAAATATACATTTAGTAATAACTGAAATATATAAAGCACAAGGGTCTAAGGGGTTTCCATCACCCACGTCTGTATTTCTGATAGCTGACAGTTATGTTGCTGAGTGTACTTGCAGCTGGAGCTTGGCCAATCCGAGGCCTAGTGCGGAGCAGGACTGAAGTGCCTGTGAGGGATTTTGGATTACTCTGAGTGAGTTAAAGGCTTCGGTCACATTTAACCTTTAGACACTGACATTAATCCACATTGTGCAATGACTGCATTTTGCAATCAAAGCGTCTCTTACGTGAGGACATCTCAGAAGAGCAACTGGTTCATGTGTGTCAGTACCAGCTAGTTAAACGACCCGCCTGCCCTTTAATATTAAATCACAAACGCACATGATTGTCCTCTTATTACAAGTATAATTCATCGGACATGTTCAGTTCTACACAGCTCAATATTCCCAGCATGGACATCCTGGCAGAGGCTGAGAAACGATGGATGATGGAACGTTGGTGAGAGCTAAAAAAGGAGGCCCGAAAATCTTATGGCTAATAGGAAAACAATGGCAATCCGACAGCAGAGCGTGTTCATCCCTGCTAATGTTATTTATGAGATATTGAGCCCGCAACCTTATCCATGTCATCCTGTTCTCATGGAGTTTTGCCAAAAGTCATCTAACCTTAGATCTCTTTCTGGATAGCAGGCAAAGCAATAGATTCTTTTCAGGCCAAAACCTTCTTATGATCAGTCTTTGTTCATCTTGCACCAAATAAACCTTGAAAGTTTGAACCTCCTGTAATGAAGTCCTGGTGTTGTCATTGCTGGTGTTGAGACTCTCTCTCTCTCTCTCTCTCTCTCTCTCTCTCTCTCTTTCTCTCTCTCTCTCTCTCTGTACTGAGAGGTCTGCAGGCATATTGATGCTACAGATTACACTCATTAAGTTATTTACACATAGAAACAGCTGAAATTATCATTTCGGCTAGAATTTAGCCTGTCAACATATCATTACTGTCCAATGAAAAACATGTATCTCTATTACTGTCCATTTTCATTTTTCTACATCATTTAAACACCACAGCTGCCGTTTTCACTGTGTAACAATTCCATGATGAATGGACCAATCGAAATGCTTCAAAATCACTTGGGGAAAATTCTGGTTCCATTGACTTACATTAAAAGTTAAGACAGTTTTTGTCCTCTCCTGTAAAGTTCCAATTTTAAAGATACTCATGTTTCATTGGACAGCAAAGATATGCACATATGCAGCTGTACAGTAGAGGCTCAAAAGTGGCATAAGACTAAAACACACTCCTCAACTGTAGGGGGACCCCAAGAGCAAAAAATAACAATTCTGCTTTGTAGTGATTTCCCAAAATCCACTGAATTGTATGGACATGTTTGTACTGTAGACTAGGCCTCCAGTATGTTATGCAATATCATAAGCAAGTTTGTTTGAGATACTGAACAACCTCTCACAGCTTTGAGACAAATGTCTAACGATACAGTTAGTTAGCACCATGCTGGCCAATGGATTTGGTCCAAACTAACTCAAACACCAAACTCCATCACCTACATTTGGGGTCCATTTGATTCCTCACTCCAAACGGCTAAAACATTCTGAACTTCGTCCCGTATGAGATCTTAATGGACCCTCCTCATTTGCCATGTAGAAAATAGACCTGGCCTGGACACATGCTGTCCACCGCCATTGTGCCAGCTTTGAAAATTTCCTTTGAAGGCATTCTAGCAGAGGCTACCAATCATACTCATGTTGGAATGGCCTAGTAGGCACTAGCCCTCCGCCAACGGTGGACAGACAAACGGTCATTCCACCATTATGATCATTGCTCAGTGCATTATTTATAGTAGATTCCAGCATGCCATTCTCTAGCAGCAGACCCCCTGCCTTTTTCTGCCCACACAGTAGCCATGAGTGACAAGGCCATAAATTATTGTCTAATGTTTCTTCTAATATTAATATCTCAGATTGCTGTTGTGGGCTTATATGACTTGATGCTGCAATATATTGTGTTATATTAATGTAACATTCTAATTCTTTCTAATTCTAATTCTAGTCTTTCTGTTTCATGGCATTGTAAATTGAGACGTTATATAAATATATAAATATGTACAGAAAGTGCTCACCAATAAATTAACCTAGAGTAATCTTAATATCTAGAAATCCTTATATACAGAAAGTTCTCACCAAACTCTGCTAATTATAGTTACAGTAGTGACGAGACGAGACGTTATATTTAAAGTATTTTTAACTATTCTTTCTGTTTCATAGCATTGTAAATTGAGATGTTATATATATATATATATATATATATATATATATATATATATATATATATATATATATATATATATATATATATATATATAAAGTGCTCACCAATAAATGAACCTAGAGTAATCATAATATCTAGAAATCCTTATATACTGAAAGTTCTCACCAAACTCTGCTATTCATAGTTACAGTATTTATAGTGAAACATTAAAGTAAAGTATTTTTTAACTATTCTTTCTGTTTCATAGAACTGTAATTGAGATATATATTAATTAAATTAACCCAGAGTCATCTTAATATCTAGAAATCCTTATATACAGAAAGTGCTCACCAAACTCTGCTATTCATAGTTACAGTATTTATAGTAAAACATTAAAGTAAAGTATTTTTTAACTATCTTTCTGTTTCATAGAACTGTAATTGAGATATATATGATTATATACAGAAAGTGCTCACCAATAAATGAACCTAGAGTCATCTTAATATCTAGAAATCCTTATATACAGAAAGTGCTCACCAAACCCTGCTATTTACAGTTATTTATATATATTTATATATGCATATATTGTAGCACTTATAGAGCACTTATCATATTATAGTGCTGTAGTGCTTTACAGACAGTTTTCATCAATAATAACATAAACACAAACTTTATTAGCCAAAGTTGATGTTCGCATTTATAGATATTAATTTGCATTATATTACTTTGCATTTAATATATATATATCATTATCACATAATATTATATATCATTAAATGCAAATGAATGTATGTTTATCTTCAGTGGTCAGTCTGTCCACTCTATACCTTTATTACAGCTTCAGCTCAGTTCAGTATTAGCATTTTCTGTCTCTCATCATCCAAATGAACACCTTCATTAATGTTGAGGTCTGGACCGAACTCCTGGATCATCTTATATTCCTCACAAACTTCTCCTGAATAACTTTTAATGTACTTAATGGCCGTTTTAACTGGACTGACTTTTGCTTAGTATAAAACAACAATTCATCATTAGAGTACTGATTCAAACGTGTGAGTAGAACGTTTTCAGATATGCCCCACCTGTCTATTCTCTTCTTTTATTCTAGTAACTGACTCCTTCACCTTCGATGTTTCCTCTGGTTTGGCTCACGGCATAGGGAGGTCTATGTAATGAAATGCAGGACTGAGCTAATATTAAATGCATTTGTCTGCAGACAGCCGCTGTAGTGGGACAGGTTCCAGGACGTCCTACCTTTGCGTGTGCGTGTGACCGGGGTGCGAAATGTCTCCTAAAAAGGCATGCGGTCCTGTGGCTGTGTGATGGCCCCGCTCCTGCGGGAGGTATTTAAATAGGGGGAGCAGGTGAACGAGAGTTTACTCTCACTCCGTTTCAAACTCTCTCTCTCTCTCTCTGTCTGTCTCTCCAGGGAGCCAGTGTTCCAGGCCTGTTTGTCTCGCTCTCCTGGGTGAGTCTATCGGATATTCTCATTAAGCTAACAATCCGTCCCGCTACACTGACCTGTTAGTGAAGATACAGCAGCCATGCGGTTATTAACAGTCTTGCATGAAGAGAAAGTACAACGAGTATTAAAACTACATTGGTTTACATGTTTGGACTAAACAAACTTGCTTCAGCACCACCTGCCCATTGACTTCCATTATGGGCCAATTGATTTTCTGTGAGTCCAGAGAGTCCAGAGAAGTAATCACATGATACCATAATGGTAAACAGGGTCAGATGAAAAGTAGTGTATTGTATTTCATTAACTGACATGAATTTGTTGCTAATTAATTCGTTTCTTGTAGGATCAGCTAACTCTCCACAGTTCTTTACTTTAACACTGCTGTTATGAGCATCACTAACATCACTAACACTAGACGTCAATAGTCACCTAGAATTGTTTTTTTTTCTATAAATGCTTCCCCAAAACTTTAGCCAGCTCGATCAAACCCATCCAGGGTGAATTTCTATGAGCTATTAAATTAAACACAAGTTGAACACAGTGGCTGAATGTTTTGGGAAGCTCTAACAAATCTGTATAGTAAGTTGCCCTGCATGACCTCACTGAAGACCTCGGTATGGTTTGAGAAAAGTGGGTGGAAGTATTCCAAGATTTGGGTGACTATTGACTTCTAGGGTTAGCATCATTATCCTCCCAACTCCAGGACAAGCTTAGTTTGGATGCTGAACATGCCTTAGTGGACCTGCATCTGTGTTGAGGCGAGATTCCGGCTAGATGTTCCTTTAAAGTAGCAGTGTTTAACCTTCTATGGCAGTAGGATTCCTACAGCAACCTACTGAACCCACAATTCACCACCACCACCCCCCAACAATTCCTTTCAAACATCCAAACTACTCTTTTTATGCTAATAACATTTCTCAATGAGGACATTCTCCAGGTTCTGGTTGAAATTTTCTATTCCACCTTAAATGGTGCTGCAGTTACATTCATTATAGGCTGCTGCATCATTTAGTCGTAGACAGGAAAACTCTAACAGTAACCTGGAGAGCAGGAAACTGAGCGTCAGTGGCAGAATGTTAATGGTGTATCATTTAAGGTGGAATGGGATCATTTAAAAAAAGAAGCTGCCGAATAACAAGCTGACCTCCTCACAGTTTTAATGAGTATAAGGAATAATAAGCTCACCTGGAGTGTTGTGTTACTGATAATTTATCAATTTTAACAAGGATTCTTCTTCGTTCTACATCCTCCGTCCAGTGTTACAAAACTCTGAAGCTGCTGCTTCAGTGGAAAAACATGCACGTAATCCATTTTTGTTTTACTTTTTATATATATATATATTTCTATATTATTATAACAGGATAGCTGCCGTTTATACTTATTTTATAATGAATGGATCTATAGAAATGTTCCAAAGTAGCTTGGAAATATTCTGGTTTCACTGACTTACTTAAACCTAGTTACGTAGTTAAAACCTATATATATTAATTTATATTAATTTGAAAACTAACTTTATTTTTATTGTAAGTCAGTGGTAATGTAGAAAAATATAAATCAACAAAAATTGAGATTCTTTGGAGCTTTTTAGTAAAACACTGCATAAACTAGTGGAATTTTCTTGATGTTAAGTTCCTTAAAAGCCTTCAGATTTGTACTAGAAAGCACTCAAATATATTAAAATTATTCTGTAATGGCCAAAACATGCTGAAAACAACAAACAACTTGTCTAAATTTCATTTTAGAATTTAAATTTTAGTGTGTACTAAAAATAGAGAGGGGCCTGAGTGCGTTTAGAGGTTAAAGTACTTCATGTTGATGATATTTAATATGGTGTTTAAATTATTCTTATGTATATGTGAATTTCTGTGTGTGTGTGTGTGTGTGTGTGTGTGTGTGTGTGTGTGTTCACAGTTGAGTGAGTAAAGATGTGTGATGATGAAGAGACCACTGCACTGGTGTGCGACAACGGTTCTGGCCTGGTGAAGGCGGGCTTTGCTGGAGATGACGCCCCCCGAGCTGTGTTCCCCTCCATCGTGGGACGCCCTCGCCACCAGGTGGGCTTCTACTTTGTCCATTTACCAGGATAAAACGTAGTCTTATACCACACCTCCATACATCACAATTACAGCCTCTTTATTGGGCATTCCTAGGTACATGGAATTCTCATCCCAAACCTAATTATATACTAACTCTGCAGCAAGGAATTTACTACAGTAGAGATCAGATCCAACTCTAGAAGGTACAATGATTCTGTTAAGCAATAGATCATAACTGAATTATAAAAGTATAATAATATGAATTATAAAAGTATAATAATAATAATAATAATAATAAAAATAATAATAACAACAATGAGAGAAAAATACACAGTGTGTGGTGTAGACTCATATATTTGGGCTAATGTTGTTTTATATAGTGCCAGAAGCAAAATTGTTACACTAGTTAAGTGTTGCTGATGACCAACATGCAGTTTCTGTCTGTGTCCTGTAGGGGGTGATGGTGGGTATGGGTCAGAAAGACAGCTATGTAGGAGATGAGGCTCAGAGCAAGAGAGGCATCCTCACCCTCAAATACCCCATCGAGCATGGCATCATCACCAACTGGGACGACATGGAGAAGGTACAGCAGTACACAAACAGCCTGGAGCCCAGATGTCCGTCTGGACAATCATAAATAATAATAATAATAATAATAATAATAATAATAATAATAATAATAATAATAATAATATGTTAACAAACCGTGGTTGGGATTATGAATAGAACGAGGGTTGGGGTCAGGTTTAGGTTTGACTCTGGTTTCTTCATAGTGATGGTAATGGGAACCAGGGGTCACCATGTCACTCCTATAGACATTTACTTTACTATCCCAAACCCCCACCTACACACACCTTCTAGGGTTGTATATATAAAGTTAATGATGGTAATAAATTAGCCATAAATCTGAAAGAAAAGCTTTAATTAGGGACCTACAAGCCTTCCTCCTCCATTAGTAGATTAAAATATTGTAATAAAATACATTTTAAGCTAAAGTTTTATCACAAAGGTAGCATAAAGCAATATCTCAGTTATCAGCATTCATAACTAGTTCATGTAATACCTTTCGGTAAGGGAGCTTTTATAGGTGGACATCTGGTTCCATTCACCACCACTGTGAACAATACTGACTTGACAATGAGTCAAGTCAAGTTAAGTCAAGTTTATTTGTATAGTGCTTTTTACAACGATGTCTCAAAGCGGCTTTACAGAGTTTTGAAAACAGACAGTTACAACATATATCCCCCAGTGAGCAAACCAGAGGCAACAGTGGTGAGGAAAAACTCCCTCAGACTGGAGGAAGAAACCTTGGGAGAAACCAGACTCTCAAGGGGAGACCCATCCTCCTCTGGTCAAACAATATTTACAATTTAATAAACTAAATACCAAAGAAAAGAGCCTCTGTTTGAAATCTGGATAGCAAAGCTTTAGAAGCTGCACAGGTAGAGGCAGTCTCTGACTGAGGTAGTCTATGACTGAGGCAGTCTCTGACGGGGGCAGTCTCTGACTGAGTCTTTATGTAAAGTGGGCGTGAGCTGAAACAGTCTCATCCCATCTCAATGCTGGTACATCTGGATGGCACAGTGATGTAACTGAGGGTGTAGCAGTTGACACAGATGGACAGGAGAGCTGGCTGGTGATGGTGGGGTGGAGGCCCTGATGATCAGTCCTTCAACAGATGGGAGGACAGTCATTACCTCAGGAAGAGTAAAGAGAGAGAGTTAGTTGGGCTCGGCAGTATGACTGTAGAGAATATGAATTTTTAGAGTTTTAGAGTGTGGCTGGAGACTCCAGCAGATCTAACTATAACAGTCTAAACTAAAAGGAGAGAACCAGAAGGTAACATAGACATGAGACCACCCTGAGACACTGGGATCCCCCCACTTCACCATCAACAAACCTGTGTGATCGTGTGAAGTGGTGGAACAACAGCACCAACATCTCAGTTTACCATAAACCTCTGTGTCCATGAATCCCCAGATCTCCTGCCTTTATCCAAAGGGGAAGAGTAATTCCCAAAAGCTAAACTAAACAAGACTAGTCTAGACTTAAAAGTTGAGACTGTGTCAGAGTCCTGAACATTAATTGGGAGATTATTCCACAATTTGGGGGCTTTATAGGAAAAAGCTGAGATATATAGGTGGACATCTGGTTCCATTCACCACCACTGTGAAGAATACTGACTTGGCAATGAGGCAGTTCACACCAAACCACTCTGAATGCTTCGGTTTATGTTCCCCTTTAAGGTTTCACTGAGGGTTAGGTTTGGATTTAGAGTTACAGTAAGTTGAGGTTAGACTGAGGGTTAGGTTTGGATTTAGAGTTACAGTAAGTTGAGGTTGGACTGAGGGTTAGGTTTGGATTTAGAGTTACAGTAAGTTGAGGTTGGACTGAGGGTTAGGTATGGATTTAGAGTTACAGTAAGTTGAGGTTGGACTGAGGGTTAGGTTTGGATTTAGAGTTACAGTAAGTTGAGGTTGGACTGAGGGTTAGGTTTGGATTTAGGGTTACAGTAAGTTGAGGTTGGACTGAGGGTTAGGTTTGGATTTAGAGTTACAGTAAGTTGAGGTTGGACTGAGGGTTAGGTTTGGATTTAGAGTTACAGTAAGTTGAGGTTGGACTGAGGGTTAGGTATGGATTTAGAGTTACAGTAAGTTGATGTTGGACTGAGGGTTAGGTATGGATTTAGAGTTACAGTAAGTTGAGGTTGGACTGAGGGTTAGGTTTGGATTTAGAGTTACAGTAAGTTGAGGTTGGACTGAGGGTTAGGTATGGATTTAGAGTTACAGTAAGTTGAGGTTGGACTGAGGGTTAGGTTTGGATTTAGAGTTACAGTAAGTTGAGGTTGGACTGAGGGTTAGGTTTGGATTTAGAGTTACAGTAAGTTGAGGTTGGACTGAGGGTTAGGTTTGGATTTAGAGTTACAGTAAGTTGAGGTTGGACTGAGGGTTTGGTTTGGATTTAGAGTTACAGTAAGTTGAGGTTGGACTGAGGGTTAGGTTTGGATTTAGAGTTACAGTAAGTTGAGGTTGGACTGAGGGTTAGGTTTGGATTTAGAGTTACAGTAAGTTGAGGTTGGACTGAGGGTTAGGTTTGGATTTAGAGTTACAGTAAGTTGAGGTTGGACTGAGGGTTAGGTTTGGATTTAGAGTT
The DNA here is from genome assembly GCA_021613375.1 of Megaleporinus macrocephalus. Classification (NCBI taxonomy): domain Eukaryota; kingdom Metazoa; phylum Chordata; class Actinopteri; order Characiformes; family Anostomidae; genus Megaleporinus; species Megaleporinus macrocephalus. Next base: position 7,680,936 of record CM038713.1, on the reverse strand, counting down.
ACAGTAAGTTGAGGTTGGACTGAGGGTTAGGTTTGGATTTAGAGTTACAGTAAGTTGAGGTTGGACTGAGGGTTAGGTTTGGATTTAGAGTTACAGTAAGTTGAGGTTGGACTGAGGGTTAGGTTTGGATTTAGAGTTACAGTAAGTTGAGGTTGGACTGAGGGTTAGGTTTGGATTTAGAGTTACAGTAAGTTGAGGTTGGACTGAGGGTTAGGTTTGGATTTAGAGTTACAGTAAGTTGAGGTTGGACTGAGGGTTAGGTTTGGATTTAGAGTTACAGTAAGTTAAGGTTGGACTGAGGGTTAGGTTTGGGTTTAGAGTTACAGTAAGTTAAGGTTGGACTGAGGGTTAGGTTTGGATTTAGAGTTACAGTAAGTTGAGGTTGGACTGAGGGTTAGGTTTGGATTTAGAGTTACAGTAAGTTGAGGTTGGACTGAGGGTTAGGTTTGGATTTAGAGTTACAGTAAGTTGAGGTTGGACTGAGGGTTAGGTTTGGATTTAGAGTTACAGTAAGTTGAGGTTGGACTGAGGGTTAGGTTTGGATTTAGAGTTACAGTAAGTTAAGGTTGGACTGAGGGTTAGGTTTGGATTTAGAGTTACAGTAAGTTGAGGTTGGACTGAGGGTTAGTTTTGGATTTAGAATTACAGTAAGTTGAGGTTGGACTGAGGGTTAGGTTTGGATTTAGAGTTACAGTAAGTTGAGGTTGGACTGAGGGTTAGGTTTGGATTTAGGGTTACAGTAAGTTAAGGTTGGACTGAGGGTTAGGTTTGGATTTAGAGTTACAGTAAGTTGAGGTTGGACTGAGGGTTAGGTTTGGATTTAGAGTTACAGTAAGTTGAGGTTGGACTGAGGGTTAGGTTTGGATTTAGAGTTACAGTAAGTTAAGGTTGGACTGAGGGTTAGGTTTGGATTTAGAGTTACAGTAAGTTGAGGTTGGACTGAGGGTTAGGTTTGGATTTAGAGTTACAGTAAGTTGAGGTTGGACTGAGGGTTAGGTTTGGATTTAGAGTTACAGTAAGTTAAGGTTGGACTGAGGGTTAGGTTTGGAGTTAGAGTTACAGTAAGTTGAGGTTGGACTGAGGGTTAGGTTTGGATTTAGAGTTACAGTAAGTTGAGGTTGGACTGAGGGTTAGGTTTGGATTTAGAGTTACAGTAAGTTAAGGTTGGACTGAGGGTTAGGTTTGGATTTAGAGTTACAGTAAGTTGAGGTTGGACTGAGGGTTAGGTTTGGATTTAGAGTTACAGTAAGTTGAGGTTGGACTGAGGGTTAGGTTTGGATTTAGAGTTACAGTAAGTTGAGGTTGGACTGAGGGTTAGGTTTGGATTTAGAGTTACAGTAAGTTAAGGTTGGACTGAGGGTTAGGTTTGGATTTAGAGTTACAGTAAGTTGAGGTTGGACTGAGGGTTAGGTATGGATTTAGAGTTACAGTAAGTTAAGGTTGGACTGAGGGTTAGGTTTGGATTTAGAGTTACAGTAAGTTGAGGTTGGACTGAGGGTTAGGTTTGGATTTAGAGTTACAGTAAGTTGAGGTTGGACTGAGGGTTAGGTTTGGATTTAGAGTTACAGTAAGTTGAGGTTGGACTGAGGGTTAGGTTTGGATTTAGAGTTACAGTAAGTTGAGGTTGGACTGAGGGTTAGGTTTGGATTTAGAGTTACAGTAAGTTGAGGTTGGACTGAGGGTTAGGTTTGGATTTAGAGTTACAGTAAGTTGAGGTTGAAATGAGCTAGGTCAGAGTGTGTTAGGTTAAGGATTAGTCTTAGATTAAGGATAGGGTTGGGGATAAAAAACAAAAAATAATGAATACATATATTTTAATTTTGTGGCCATTAATGACACACCTGCCGTGCACCATCAAAGTGAAGTCCTTCTGAATCTTCCTCTGTCTGCTCCTCAGATTTGGCACCACACCTTCTATAATGAGCTGCGTGTGGCTCCAGAGGAACATCCTGTCCTCCTGACTGAGGCTCCACTGAACCCCAAAGCCAACAGGGAGAAGATGACACAGGTACACACACGAAGACCCTGCTTTTCATCTTATCTGATGAATCGGATCTGATGTACTTGCTTTACTTGTATTTGTATCTAGACAGTCTGTGCTGTTTTCTGTTATGAACTAATGAATAATAAGCCTGATGATGAAATAAGCCTGAGGTAGTAATTAATAAGCCACATATTAGTCAGGACCTGCACAGACTACAGAGCAACAAGCTTATAGAAGCATGTAATAAAAGATGTGGCTTAATCATTTCTCTCACTGGCCAACTAAATGTATCCTTTATCACTGAATCACAACTCTACTGCAGTGCATGTCATCACCGCCAAAAAAAAAAAATTGGATTTTAATTTTTCTATATAATTAGAACCCAACAGCTGCTCTTTACATCCTGTGAAAGTTTTATGATGAAAGGACCAATAGAAATGCTCCAAAATCCCTTGTAATATATTTTTTTCCAGTTGCTAACACACTAAAATGACATGCTGAGCACAAATATTTAAACTGACACACAGAGAGCAAAACTCTTCTCAAGTCTCCAAAACTCTAAACTCGTTTTCTGCTTTACACACATTTTGTAATTTAAAATGGCTCTTTTTAAACACACTGAACACACTTTTCTACATAACTCACAACAATCTCACATAAAGTCACATTTGCCATATCAAAACACTTGAGCTGGTAGAGGAGTTCATGGCCAAAAAAGACAACAACTTTCAAATGAAATCTAAGTAACCTTAGCTGACCATTTCATCAACCATGCGCTGACAATGTGAGAGTCTGGACAGAGAGTGCAGCCCAACCTGAGCCAATTTCCCATCGCCTCTGTCACCATTTAGACTGGAGTACACGTATGTAACCAAAAGTTCTGTAGTATCCCCCCATATCATAGTGTATCAGTTGGGTGACACCTGTTTACTTAATGAATGACAGTAGCTCTATTATGTACAGTTAGAGCTATTAACTCTAGCTCTAACTGTACAAGTTTCCTGTATATTTAGTTTACTGTGGGGGAAATATCTTTAGGCTGTCCAAGCCCTATATATTTGATTTTTCTGTTTACTGAGGGATGCAACCATGGTGGAAAAAAGGGCCAAATGTTCGCCAGGATACAGGAAGCTGATATTGTAAACTAATACATTTTTCTGCATGTTTTATCTGTAATTTTCTTTTTCAGGTTTCTGTTTTTTGAGATTTTTGTTCACTCCAGTGTAAATATATCTGCATATGTTGCACTGACTGGTTTGGTGAAAAATAAAAATATAACAGCAGCATGTGTGTGTATCTGCAAATATTTCTGTGAATGTGATCAATCTGGACTAGTTTAGTATTATGTATTATGGCAGAGCTTGCTAAAGATGAGAGTACTTTTCATTACGCCCAACAGTGTGTAGTTGGTTAGACAAAAATCTGGTAATATGAATGAAATGTGTGCCAGTTGGTGCAAAAGTTTGATTTTGATGATGCTGTATGTAGTTTTGGCTGCAGTGCTTAATTTTGCAGGTATTTTTTTCAGTTTGGGTGTGTGGTTTTGTGTATTGTGTTAAGTATTTTGATAAAACCAGCCTACTTTACACAATTGTGTTTTAGCAATTGAAAAAAACTGTAAAACCTCTTTACATTGACTTCCATTGAATGTAAAGACAGTTTTCGGTCTTTCCTTGTTTTTCTCTGGACAGCGACGATATGTTCGATGATGCTTTTCTGATAATCTGAACTGTGTATGTGCTTTCAGATCATGTTTGAAACCTTCAACGTTCCTGCCATGTACGTGGCCATCCAGGCCGTGCTGTCCCTCTACGCCTCCGGCCGTACCACAGGTCAGGAGTTAAACGCTGAGCGTTCAGATAGGGATACTGATGTTTACATGCGTGATGGGTTTTAGAGCAGCATGTTCCTTTAATAATTGAACAGCAGTCAGCTCGTCTTCTAAAGCTGATAAAGTGCTTACAGTCAGGCTTAAACACAGGTCCTCCGCGCTGTCTCAGGCAGAATAATTCATGGTTCTGAGGTATCTCATTAAAAAATCAAATCCTGGAGAGGATGATGGCATGTTTTCTCTAAGCCCGCTGATGCTTTTTAATGTTGTAACATAACACATTCGCTCTGCGTGTGGGTGTTTCCATTTGTTTATCCGCAGTTACTTATTGGCTTGCTCATTTAGTTTGTTGAATCTACAGCAGTAGGATTACATATGAAACTGTGTTCAAGTAAAGCCTGCCCCTTGTGTATTATATATCTTTATAGCTTTACAGTTATATGTTCTGTATTTATTCAGAATTAATAAACATTTTAATATTATGTTGGAGCCTATGTACAAAACCTTTCTAGAACAAACATTTTATATATCAATAAAAAAAGGCCATGCATAATTTTATAACTATGAAACTCCCCAGAAACAACAAGATCTCAGCATGTACACTATCTTCTTCAGTCCTGTTAGAGAAGCAGCTCATGTGGCTCCTCATGAAGCTGCTGATCAGAATGTTCAGAGTATGTAAACCTGCATCAGAGCAAATGAGCTCATTTTTATCAATTATAAAAAAGATGTATCCAAACTTTTGACTGATTGCGATATATTGTTGCTGTCCAAATAAAAACATGTATCTACATTTTTGAACATGGCAGCCGCCAAAATGGCTTAGAAAGAATTCTGGTTCCATTGACTTACATTGAAAAAGTGAGTTTTCGTCCTCCTCTGTAAAATTAGCATTTTGGAGATACTTTTCATTGGACAGCGACTATTAATTTTTATTTTTAACACCCATAAACACCCCTCGATGTCCAATGAAAAACAATTATCTCTAAAATTGCAACTTTACAGGAGAGACCAAAAACAGACCCTACATTCAATATAAGTCAATGGAACCAGAATTTTTTCCATGCTATTTTGGAGCATTTGTATTGGCCCATACATCATGAAGCATTCACACAATGTAAATGACCACTGGCAGATTCAAATGATGTAGAAAACTTAAAATCGACAAAAATGAAGATGCATGTTTTTCACTGGACAGCGACTATATATATATATATATATATATATAACTTTGCTCAGCCTGTGTATCTTAAGACATGTTGTCCAGAATTCTGTTTCATGGCGTATGTGCAGGTATCGTGCTGGACGCTGGTGATGGTGTGACCCATAACGTGCCTGTTTATGAAGGCTACGCTCTTCCCCATGCCATCATGAGACTGGACCTGGCTGGCAGGGACCTCACTGACTACCTCATGAAGATCCTGACTGAGAGAGGATACTCCTTCGTTACCACGGGTACCGTCTCACTGTCCTTAGCGATAACACTCAGATGCGCAGCTACCAGCGCTGAGCGTTAGCCTCAGGGACGCACGCAAAAGCACTCTGCACTGAGGCCTGTGACGCAGTGGATTCACTTCAAATGAGCACGCATGAATAAAATATATATCACTGAGTCAGAACTGCGTCTCAGTCTACTAGCAGTCGGTAATAACTCTGATATGATGTTATTAATGTAGAGATGATGCATCTGGTTCCAGTTAAGTCTTTCACTGAACTAGGGAGATAGTAATTATTCATTGTGTATCATCATAACATGTTAGCCATAACATTAAAAGCATATCATTGTTTCTACACTCATAGTCCATTATATCAGCTCTACTGACCATATAGGAGCTACACTTACATCTCTGTATGTACTCTCTGTTTATCCCCTTTCACCTTGTTGTTTAATGGACCCCCACAGGACCACCACAGAGCAGGTACTATAAGGGTGGTGGATCATTCTCAGCAGTGCAGTGACACTGACGTGGTGGTGGTATGTCAGTGTGTGTTGTGCTGGTGTGAGAGGATCACACACAGCAGTGCAGCTGAAATGGTTAAACACCTCAGTTGCTGGTTAGTGCACTATTCTCAGCATCCAGCCAACAGCATACTGTGGTCAGTGTCCTGTGCTCAGTGTCCTGTGATCAGCATCCTGTGGTCAGCGTCCTGTGGTCAGCATCCTATAGTTTTCTCCCCTGCATATCATCACCGTCCAAAGAAAAATCTCAAAAAGAGCAACTTTACAGTAGAGGACAAAAACTTTCTTTACTTTTAATGTAAGTCAATGGAACCAGAATGCTTTCCAAGTGATTCTGGAGCATTTCTATTGGTCCATTCATCCTGAATGTTTCACCCAGTGTAAAAGGCAGCTGCTGCATTCAAATGATGCATAAAAATAAAAATAGCCAAAAATTAAGATTTGGACACCAACAAGATGTAATTTTGTCCCGCAGCTGAGAGAGAGATTGTGCGGGACATCAAGGAGAAGCTCTGTTACGTGGCTCTCGACTTTGAGAACGAAATGGCCACAGCAGCGTCCTCTTCCTCGCTGGAGAAGTCCTACGAGCTCCCTGATGGACAGGTCATCACCATTGGCAATGAAAGATTCCGCTGCCCGGAGACGCTGTTCCAGCCCTCTTTCATCGGTCAGTGTTCACACTCTCTCTCTTCCCTCAACAAGCAGCTCTCTCAGCATTGCACGTTTACTGAACAGTATATATGGCCTGGCCAGGAACACGTCTCTAACATTCTGTGGACAGTGTTGAGTTTTAATTGTAGCGCACCTTCACTGTGATATTCATTTATTATGCAACGTCACAACATTTACTTCTGTCCAGAGTTGATTATTGATGATGGGACTGAAAGTCCTCTCCAGCAGACTTTCAATGGGATTAAGGTCAGGACTCTTGGGTTAAGAACCGGTCTCTCGCAATTTTGAGCCCAGTGAATCTCGGCATTGAGGTTTTGTAATATGTCCAGCCATCAGGGAACATAAAACACGTTGAAGGAATAACCTGGTCATTGGGTTTATCCAGCTGGCCAGCTGACTTTATTTTTTAGCTACATACTGTTGCTGAGCCTTGACCTGACCAACTAAAGCACCTCCATATGCTGCCTCCAGAGGCTTGTACAGTGGGAACTATGCATGATGGGTACATCACTTTATAAGCTTCCCTTCTTATCCTGACACTCCCATCACTCTGGAATAGGGTCAGTCTGGACTCATTAGACCACATGACCTTTTTCTATCACTCCAAAGTCTCCAGCTGAAGCCTATTTTTTACGTTTAGACTCACTAACTAGTGATTTTCTTTTCTTTCCAGCTGTTTAGTCCCAATCCTCTGAGTTCAGAGTGGCCATGTGGAAATATACTTTCACTATTAAACAAAGTTGTAGGTTTATTTTTCACCAATACCAAGCATGTAAGTGATTTTTTGGCCACTTTTCTCTGGTAAAGTTGTTCTTCAATGTCCTTCCAAGTGTCAATAAAGTGCTGGACAGTTCTGAACCCAGTTTCAGGGTCTTTCAGCTTCACCTCAGTTGTTTTCATTGCTTGATGCAGGACTAATTTGCCTAATTGTTTCTGAAACACAGTAACATGACTTCAACATGACTGTATAAGAATTGAGGAGCTACACTGTAGAACAAGCATCATTGGTGCAACCTAACAATATGACTTCAAGTATTACTAACAAGCTTTTGAACTAGATTTGCTCAACTTTTACTAAAGAATCGTTCTGAAACTGCATTTTGAGGTCCAGTAGAACACGTTCAAACTAATTGCTTGTTACCACATGGAGTAACTACTGGGGTTGTATCTACAAAGCACTTTTTATGGTGTAGTTAGGGTTAAAGAGTTATTGTCAGCTAAAATGTATGATCACTGCTGTAATTATCTGGTAATTATCTAGTAATTATCATAGAGTACTTCCTTATTTAAATCCAAACTGCAACTTTCTTTAGGATAGGCAACATATACTACAATTCTATTGGTAGTTTGTACCTTGCATAGACGTCCAGAGGGTTTAAAACTGAAGTGTAAAATGCTCTTTTATATCTATCACGAAAACAATGAATGACATTCCATCCTTGAGTTATTTTCCTAATTATGAGTATTTTAATGTATTTACCAGAATTGCTATGATTATATGTTTATCTACCTGTTTTCTGTATTTACCTATTCACTTTATATAGATTACTTGTATTTGTAAATGCAAAATGATGTCATATGGATATATATATATATCAATATTCATAACATGAACGCAAGCACAAAACAGTACAATAGTAATAATTGAGTCACTTATAAAAGTCAAGTCATTCCGTTTCTTGCCAGGACTCACTGTGAGATGGAAATAACAGCCTAGCTATTGGGGAATATTGCATCATTGCAGTTAGAGTATAGCATTAACACCGTTAGTACATATAGTATCTACTGCGTATATCTTTAAAAGTTTTTATGCTGATTTTTTTTCTCGAAGTACTTGAACGATGAGCATTTTTCATGCAACGAGCTGCAGATGGTCACCTTTTCATCATGTTCGTTTATCTAAGATGCTCTGAAGCTATTTGAACCAGCCAGAGATCGTTAAGCGGAGCCCAAAATATATTCGTTCCTTTGAGCCCGTGCACAAAGCCTGAGCCCGGCTGATGAAAAATTCATGCCATTAATAATTCTCAATCATTCTTCTGGCTGGGGATGCGCGACAGGCGTGATTAAAATCAGTCTGTAGTAGGTGTTCGGGTTTTAGACGGGCCCGTCTCGCGGGGCGGAGAGTCATACGGTGCTGCTCCGTGCTGACATGTGCTAAATGTCTGTGTGCAGGAGTTGGGTATTAGCAGAGGTGGCAGGGTGACGGATCACCTTTTTGGCGGCGGCGGCGGCTAATTCAGAGCGGCGCGGTATAGCCGGAGGCACCGGCTCTATTTACGGGGCAGATGGTCCTTGGTCTTGACTCGCGACATCAATCACTGTCTAATCGTCCGAGTGAACTGAAAGTAAAGTCACTTCCCAGCAGCTCCTTCTTTAAATGAAGTCTTTAGACTTCCATTGTAGTTCAGAGTAAAAAGCTTTGATGTGCAGAAGTACCGAGCCAGGAGGGTAAACGTGAATTTGTTCACAATTAAAGGGCCCATGTGCTACATTTTCCTAACTTTTTTATTTTTGTTTTCTTGTGATCCACTTGTTTTTGATGTTTGATAGCCTAAAAACAGGGCATAGTAGTCTTTTTAACCTCCCTTTGGAATGTACAGGCTGTTTTTCTTATTGCACCTTTAAAATGACTATAGTTGAGATGTAGGGATGGATCAGTACAGAAACCAGTATTAGGTACAGGGTTGTTGTAAATATTTCTTGCTTATGTAGTCACGCTGATATCAATATACCAATACCAGCATGTACATGGCAGCACTAATGATCAAATGGCTCAAGCTAGCTATAAAGGAGGATCTGCTGACACAGTGAGGTGTTACTGACTCCGTGGGGGTCGGACACAAACCATCAGTCACTTTAAACGTCCCACCTTGACAGATTTCCCTCAGCTAGGAATACACTATGTGATCTCAGCCTGTTTAAACTCACCCAAACTCAATCACAGCTGCTTCCCCACAGCTGCTTTATGAGTGGAGGGAGGTCCGCAGTAGTCTGTTACTGCTCTAGAAAGGTCTAAATGGTATGGGACCAGCTTATCTGTGTGATCTAGTACAGCAATATGTGCTGAGCAGAACTCTTAGATTGTTAGAAAGTAGTCAGCTAGTCCTTCCTAAGGTAAAGACTAAACATGGGGAAGCAGCGTTTAGTTACTAAGCTGATATTAAATGGAATCAGTTTACTGAGAGTGTTAGAAGAGCCCATACACTGGAAACCTTTAAACCCAGACTGAAAACATTCCTGTTTGAGCAGCTCAGATTAAAACTCTTACTGAACTGTTAGTTCTACAACTCTTTCGGAACAGCACTCGTGTTTGTCTGTTATGTTTAATTCTCTTTCTTTTAAAAATTAATATATTTCTTATTTCTTTTAGCTGATTTATTTTAATGCTTTGTTTCAAACATGTTTTCTTTATGTATGAAAGGTGCTATACAAATAAACTTGCCTTGCCTAACCACTTCCCCAAAACGTCCAACAAACAGTAGGGAAAACATTGACCAAAGTCTATATATCATTGCTGTCCAATAAAAAAACAAGCATCCCCAGAATGGCAACTTTACAGGAGAGGCCAAAAAGAGTGTTTACTTATAATGTAAGTCAGTGGAACCAGAATTTTGTACAAGCCATTATGGAGCATTTCTATTGGTCCAAAATGTTTACACAATATAAACAACAGCTGTCGTGTTGAAATGATGTAGAAAAATAAAAATTCACAAAAATAGAGATAAATGTTTTTTTGTGATTTGACTGAGCAGAACTGTGTTGAATTGCAGGTATGGAGTCGGCCGGCATTCATGAGACCACCTATAACGGCATTATGAAGTGTGACATCGACATTCGTAAGGACCTGTACGCCAATAACGTCCTCTCCGGCGGGACCACCATGTACCCGGGTATCGGTGACAGAATGCAGAAAGAGATCACAGCCCTGGCACCCAGCACCATGAAGATTAAGGTGAACTCATAGTTTGGTTTAAGTTTAGTAGGTTTATAGAAAACAAATATACATTCAAATATTAGTCCCATGAAAATAAATGAGTTGTTAGAAATGTCTGGGGAACCTATTTTAACCAATGTTCCGTTCTAAGTAAGCATAGATGATAAATCATGTAGCTTATATTAAAATGAATGGACAAAAATGGGGCACAAAATCATCTGGTTGTAGTTTGAGGCACATCATTCAATGAGGTAAGATTATTAACAATAATAAATAACTGTTTATTTAGTGTTCTTTATTTTAGTCAGTCTTTACATAGGATGATAAAAAAGTGAATAGTAAAAAAATACCACAGTCTAAATGAATAACAGCACCAGAGTGATATGCTAAGATCTTCTCCCGATAAGAATTCTGAAGCCCGGCGAATCAGCTGGAGATGATTTCGACAGATAGGAAAGCAACCAATCAGTAACATGTTACAGTAGTTTAATCTAGAATTTTTCAGCATCTTGCAGGCACAGTCTTGTTTTGGATATAATAAAATGCAATATTGCAAATATCATCACTGATAATACACTACCGCTCAAAAGTTTAGGATCACTTTAGAATTTCATTTCATGCAATTTTCATGCAATTCACACAATATTGTCCATTTCATAATTAATATAAGTGTATCAGATGATTTTTAAAGAATAAAAATGTTTGTATTAAAGTCTATTTTTGTATAGAGGCTTATTTTACATATAGTTCTATTATCAGTAATTCTCAGTCCTCTGTCTAAATCTCCTGGTACGACCACCAATCCAAGTTAAGGATGTTATTGGACTAATTGGTTGTTAGGACACTCTTGCGCAATTGTGATGCACAGCTGAAAAACATTCTACTAATAAGTGAGTATAAAAGGGAACAACATTCTAGGTTAGTTTAGTATCTGAAGATCAGCAGTTGATGGCTTGCTGAACGACTCACAATGACCAGAAAGAACCAACTTTCTTTAGAGACCCATCAGTCCATTGTTGTGTTAAGGAAGAAGATACTCCATTGAAAACAAGAACATTTCACTGTGATCCCAAACTTTTGAGTGGTAGTGTAAATATATTAGCGTGTCATTAAATCTGGTTGAGCTTACACATATAACTATGTAGCACTAGCATAAAAGTGGTAGTTTGCACTGCTTTGCTCTCACTATGAGCATTTCCACTAACACAACCTTTTAATAGATGCTTTTAAAGTTTAAACTCGACATAATATGAAGGTTCTATCTGTATAGATAGTATTCATGAGGTATATGTTGATACTAAACGTTCCTCTCCTGTGTAGATGATTGCCCCTCCCGAGCGGAAGTACTCAGTGTGGATCGGTGGCTCCATCCTGGCCTCGCTCTCCACCTTCCAGCAGATGTGGATCAGCAAGGATGAATACGAGGAGGCTGGACCATCTATTGTCCACAGAAAGTGCTTTTGAAGACCCTGCCTTTCCACAGCCTTTGGACTGTCTTTCCTCCATGCCCTGCCGTGCCTCTCCCAGGAATCCACAAAGAGTTGTTTCATGTTCGCTGGAAGTGCTGGCGTTCAAATATTCATGGTCTGACTGCAGCAAATCGCTCAATAAAAGAAGTGTTTTGTGTATTTCCGACCACATGTATGGTGTTATTGCTGCATTAAATATATATTGTCTTCATGTAGATGCTGGGCAACCCCCTCCAGGGAGGAAACGGTTATCCTTTAAGGCCACTGGATGGCAGACTATTGCAGAGAACTGGTTGTGGAGCACCTTCCAGATCCATTCTATTTACAGCAGGCCTCCATACCAGCGATGTTTATGTTGGGGGTCTGGTTGATATTATAATGTATGATCATATTAAAGCAGTGGTCACCAACCATGTCTCTGGAGATCTACCTTCCTGCAGAAAGAGGGGGTAAGAAGATGGGGCAGCATGTTAGATGCAGGTTGATGGGTGGGTAGGTATCCAGAAGGTGGGCTGCATTGTATTAAATGCTTCACTGTTCTCTTAGAGAGACCCACATCATGGGGAGCTAAGAGTTTGATGCAATATGTACATGTTTTTAAGGTTTAAGCAATTAAGCCCCACCCATTTAGTTAGAGTTAAAGTTATAAGTTGACTTTCAGAGACAAAATACATCACAGCCAATCAGAATAGAGGCAATTTACATATATCAGTCTTAAAGGGACAGTAACAACATGGTGATGGTAATGTAGCCTCTATAATTAATTCCTTTTTGATAAATAAAAACACACAAACATTAAAACTGATATGGGGGATCATTTGGGGGATATGTTAAGCATACAGCTTTTGGTTAGCGTGTCGTTCAGCTCTGTATTGGGTTATTGCAGTGATTTTTGAGGACGAAACTTCACCCACAGCTCTGAACATACTGTACATACGAGAAACGAGGTCAGCTCGATGTAGGCCAGCGACATAGCTGCCATTCAGCGGGCAAACTTAAACACAGCACACGCACACGGCAGGAGACAGCCTCCTTCTTTAAACATCTTAATATGCTCAGGAATGATGATAGAAAGTTCCCCCGCTGTTGTCTTTTGAGCTGAACGGCTCAAGTTTCAAGGTTACGGGACATTGCTGAATAATTGTGGCCTTACATAAGGCAGAATATGAAAACTTCAAACTGATATGAAGAACTGACTGAGTTTGAAACTAAAATTACAATAGCCCACTGTTTGACTGGTTAACTGCTCAACTCCTGCTCATATTAAAGGAGCAGTGTGTAATCTCTATGGGTGAGGTTGCACCAACTGAAAGCCCCTCCCCTCCCTTTCTGCCGTCTCCTGTCCTGATTTCAATTCCCGTGTACATGTGTTTGCTGGTTTGAGGCAAGTGTTTAGCCTGCCTTACTTTGTCCTGTGCTCAACAATAATGATCCTACATTTGTCCCAATTTGGGTTCTCAAATCTCTCACAACCCCAGACGGTTCTCCAGCACTGGTGTTCTAGCAATTTATTCTATTCATTGAGTGGTTCTACCTAGCATGCTCAAATCATTAGTATAGAGTCATATCCTAGTCTAGTTTAGACTGTATCAGTTCATCTCTCCTGATCAGCTGACTTAGTTTCTCAGTACATCCTGATTATTCTTTCAGTGCTGGTAACGTTTTCCTCATAAATACATTCGTCAACTTATTTTTCCAATTTCCAGTTCCACATTAAAATGCTATGGGAGGACATTTCAACTTCTTCTTTCTACATCTTCCAACCACTGCTATATGTCACGCCACACCTGTGTCCTCTTTTATGTCCTGTCATTTCCATGTGCTTCTGTTTTAGTCATGTGCTCATCTTTTCTCCGTCCCTCACCTGCTCTGAATCTGTGGCTCCTCCTGTTCTCAGCTGTTCCGTGTTTCCTGTCTTGTTATATACCCGCTGTTTTCTGCTTGTTGTGGTCTGACATTTTTCTGTCTTCGCTGGTTCTAGTGTCCCTGTGTTTCTTGCTTGCCATAGTTGGTTTGTTTATTGTATTCCCAGCTTCCCTAGCTTTGTTATTTTGTTTGTTTGTTTTTTTCTTGTTTTCTTGTTTTGTTTATCCGTATTTCTGTTATCATCTCTATGGACATTATTAAACCTTATTTGCGTGTGTATCCGCCTCTCCAGTCTCCTCACATGGCGGCGGTAGCTTCTGTTAAAAGGTGAGTTGCTCTTATGTAGATATGAAGGCTCATTCTAAGCTAATGATAACACAATGATTTGTAGTTAAAAGTAATTATACACTGATGTAAACATAGTTTTGTATGTTACATTGTATTTCTGCTAATAGATCCCCCTTCAAAATTACACACCGCTCCTTTAAACAGAATCACATCATGCCATACACAAAATTTCAAGAAAATTTTAGAAAGAGAGATATATATAGAAACCTATATATTAGGTTTCACCTCCCCACTCAGCTGCCTCAGAGACCCTCACTCACAGTCATCTGTGATGCAATACTTCTTTGCTAAGAAGTGTCATCACTGTATTACATCACTGTATTTCCCATTTAGGTCAACATTAACTGTGAGTTGTTTTCCACAAATAATTGTCCTTTTATGATGGACTGTGTAGTGTTTTCATAGCTACACTGACTCATATTGAAAAAACTGGCTGAGGCACTTCAGACTCGAACGCAGGAATTTTTTTTTTTTTTTTAGGGGAAAAGCATCTTCTACACTGTCAGTTATTCCTCAAGACTGACACACAATATCTGTCCATCTGGAAGAGAGCCCGTATTGATTTACAGCATGACATACCTGTCAAGGAACATCTACTGGAGACAGATGTGCTCTTTACTCCTGCCATTTCTTTTTCTTTGCCAATTTCCAGAGTCCTCTTATTGTATTCGGAGCGCTGCCTAGACAATTCCACCTCCATCACCCGTGTTTCTAAATACACCAGACCTACTTTCGCAGGCCTCAGACAGAGTGAATAATATTTGTGTTCTACTGGAGGATGGCAAACTCCACCAGTCCAGTTCTCAATACCCACCACCCCCCACCTCCTCGCCCACCAGCCTCGTTCCACCCAACTTCTGACTGCCAGAGCCAGCAGAGGCAAATGAAGGTGAAGGTTATGTGTGACATGGAAGACAGGTTAATATATATAGACAAGAGAACATATGAGTGAGTGTGAGCAGGGGTGTCAATGAGTGAGAGAACAAGAAAGTGAGAGAATAAAAGCGAGGAAAAAGTGACAGCAACCATCATACCATTCCCACAGGAGCAGAGGAATATATGTAGTAAGAGAAAAAACAAGTATTTTTATAACCCTTGTTAGTCCATAGAATAGAAAACAGTGTTTACATTATAAATACTAGAATAAGGAGAGTTCAGTACATAGAACTAGTGTAGAGATAAAGGAATGAAGAGATGAATAATGTTGGTGATGATAAAGGAATGAAGGGATGAATAATGTTGGTGATGATAAAGGAATGAAGGGATGAATAATGTTGGTGATGATAAAGGAATAAAGGGATGAAGAAACAGTGTTGGTGATGATAAAGGAATGAAGGGATGAAGGAACAGTGTTGGTGGATTTTAAGGAATGAAGGGTTGAAGGAACAGTTTTGGTGATAAAGGAATGAAGGAATGAAGGAACAATGCTGGTGATGATAAAGGAATGAAGGGATGAAGCAACAGTGTTGGTGATGATAAAGGAATATAGGGATGAAGCAACAATGCTGGTGATGATAAAGGAATGAAGAGATGAAGGACCAGTGTTGGTGATGATAAAGGAATGAAGGGATGAAGGAACAGTGTTGGTGATGATAAAGGAATGAAGGGATGAAGGAACAGTGTTGGTGACGATAAAGGAATAAAGGGATAAAGGAAAAGTGTTGGTGATGATAAAGGAATGATGGGATAAAGGAACAATGTTGTTAATGATAAAGAAATGAAGGGATGAAGGAACAGTGTTGGTGATGATAAAGGAATGAAAGGATGGAGGAACAGTGTTGGTGATGATAAAGAAATGAAGGGATAAAGGAACAGTGTCGGTGATGATAAAGGAATGAAGGGGTGAAAGAACAGTGTTGGTGATGATAAAGGAATGAAGGGGTGAAGGAACAGTGTTGGTGATGATAAAGGAATGAAGGGATGAAGGAACAGTGTTGGTGATGATAAAGGAATGAGGGGATAAAGGAACAATGTTGGTAATGACAAAGAAATGAAGAGATAAAGGAACAGTGTTGGTGATGATAAAGGAATGAAGGGATGAAGGAACAGTGTTAGTGATGATAAAGGAATGAAGGGATGAAGGAACAGTGTTGGTGATGACAAAGGAATGAAGGGATGAAGGAACAGTGTTGGTGATGATAAAGGAATGAAGGGATGAAGGAACAGTGTTGGTGACGATAAAGGAATAAAGGGATAAAGGAACAGTGTTGGTAATGATAAAGGAATGAAGGGATGAAAGAACAGTGTTGGTGATGATAAAGAAATGAAGGGATGAAGGAACAGTGTTGGTGATGATAAAGGAATGAAGGGATGAAAGAAAAGTGTTGGTAACGATAAAGGAATGAAGGGATGAAGGAACAGTGTTGGTGATGATAAAGGAAAGAAAGGATGGAGGAACAGTGTTGGTGATGATAAAGAAATGAAGGGATAAAGGAACAGTGTCGGTGATGATAAAGGAATGAAGGGGTGAAAGAACAGTGTTGGTGATGATAAAGGAATGAAGGGGTGAAGGAACAGTGTTGGTGATGATAAAGGAATGAAGGAACAGTGTTGGTGATGATAAAGGAATGAGGGGATAAAGGAACAATGTTGGTAATGATAAAGAAATGAAGAGATAAAGGAACAGTGTTGGTGATGATAAAGGAATGAAGGGATTAAGGAACAGTGTTGGTGATGATAAAGAAATGAAGGGATGAAGGAACAGTGTTGGTGATGATAAAGGAATGAAGGGATGAAAGAACAGTGTTGGTGATGATAAAGGAATGAAGGGATGAAGGAACAGTGTTGGTAATGATAAAGGAATGAAGGGATGAAGGAACAGTGTTGGTGATGATACAGGAATGAAGGGATAAAGGAACAGTGTTGGTGATGAAAAAGGAATGAAGGGATTAAAGAACAGTGTTGGTGATGATAAAGGAATGAAGGGATGAAGGAACAGTGTTGGTAATGATAAACAAATGAAGGGATAAAGGAACAGTGTTGGCGATGATAAAGGAATGAAGGGGTGAAAGAACAGTGTTGGTGATGAGAAAGGAATGAAGGGGTGAGGGAACAGTGTTGGTGATGATAAAGGAATGAAGGGATGAAGGAACAGTGTTGGTGATGATAAAGGAATGAAGGAACAGTTTTGGTGATGATAAAGGAATGAAAGAATAAAGGAACAGTGTTGGTGATGATAAAGGAATGAAGGGATGAAGGAACAGTGTTGGTGATGATAAAGGAATGAAGGGATGAAGGAATAGTGTTGGTGATGATAAAGGAATGAAGGAACAGTGTTGGTGATGATAAAAGAATGAAATAATAAAGGAACAGTGTTGATGATGATAAAGGAATGAAAGAATAAAGGAACAGTGTTGGTGGTGATAAAGGAATGAAAGAATAAAGGAACAGTGTTGGTGATGATAAAGGAATGAAGGGATGAAGGAACAGTGTTGGTGATGATAAAGGAATGTGGGGATAAAGGAACAATGTTGGTAATGATAAAGAAATGAAGGGATGAAGGAACAGTGTTGGTGATGATAAAGGAATGAAGGGATGAAGGAACAGTGTTGGTGATGATAAAGGAATGAAGGGATGAAGGAACAGTGTTGGTGATGATAAAGGAATGAAGGGATGAAGGAACAGTGTTGGTGATGATAAAGGAATAAAGGGATGAAGAAAGTGTTGGTGATGATAAAGGAATGAAGGGATGAAGGAACAGTGTTGGTGATGATAAAGGAATGAAGGGATGAAGGAACAGTGTTGGTGATGATAAAGGAATGAAGGGATGAAAGAACAGTGTTGGTGATGATAAAGGAATGAAGGGATGAAGGAATAGTGTTGGTGATGATAAAGGAATGAAGTAATAGTGTTGGTGATGATAAAAGAATGAAAGAATAAAGGAACAGTGTTGGTGATGATAAAGGAATGAAAGAATAAAGGAACAGTGTTGGTGGTGATAAAGGAATGAAAGAATAAAGGAACAGTGTTGGTGATGATAAGAGAATGAAGGGATAAAGGAACAATGTTGGTGATGATAAAGGAATGAAAGAATAAAGGAACAGTGTTGGTGATGATAAAGGATTGAAAGAATAAAGGAACACTGTTGGTTATGATAAAGGAATGAAAGAATAAAGGAACAGTGTTGGTGGTGATAAAGGAATGAAAGAATAAAGGAACAGTGTTGGTGATGATAAAGTAATGAAAGAATAAAGGAACAGTGTTGGTGGTGATAAAGGAATGAAAGAATAAAGGAACAGTGTTGGTGATGATAAAGGAATGAAAGAATAAAGGAACAGTGTTGGTGGTGATAAAGGAATGAAAGAATAAAGGAACCGTTTTGGTGATGATAAGGGAATGAAGGGATGAAGGAACAGTGTTGGTGATGATAAAGGAATGAAGGGATGAAGGAAGAGTGTTGGTGATGATAAAGGAATGAAAGAATAAAGGAGCAGTGTTGGTGATGATAAGGGAATGTAGGGATAAAGGAACAGTGTTGGTGATGATAGGGGAATGAAGGGATGAAGGAACAGTGTTGGTGATGATAAGGGAATGTAGGGATAAAGGAACAGTGTTGGTGATGATAAAGGAATGAAGGGATGAAGGAACAGTGTTGGTGATGATAAAGGAATGAAGGGATGAAGGAACAGTGTTGGTGATAAGGGAATGAAGGGATGAAGGAACAGTGTTGGTGATGATAAGGGAATGAAGGGATGAAGGAACAGTGTTGGTGATGATAAAGGAATGAAGGGATGAAGGAACAGTGTTGGTGGTAATAAAGGAATGAAAGAATAAAGGAACTGTGTTGGTGGTAATAAAGGAATGAAGGGATGAAGGAACAGTGTTGGTGATGATAAAGGAATGAAGGGATGAAGGAAGAGTGTTGGTGATGATAAGGGAATGAAGGGATAAAGGAACAGTGTTGGTGATGATAAAGGAATGAAGGGATGAAAGAACAGTGTTGGTGATGATAAAGGAATGAAGGGATGAAGGAACAGTGTTGGTAATGATAAGGCAATGAAGGATAAAGGAACAATGTTGGTGATGATAAAGGAATGAAGGGATGAAGGAACAGTGTTGGTGATGATAAAGGAATGAAGGGATGAAGGAACAGTGTTGGTGATGATAAAGGAATAAAGGGATGAAGAAAGTGTTGGTGATGATAAAGGAATGAAGGGATGAAGGAACAGTGTTGGTGATGATAAAGGAATGAAGGGATGAAGGAACAGTGTTGGTGATGATAAGGGAATGAAGGGATAAAGGAACAGTGTTGGTGATGATAAAGGAATGAAGGGATGAAAGAACAGTGTTGGTGATGATAAAGGAATGAAGGGATGAAGGAACAGTGTTGGTAATGATAAGGCAATGAAGGATAAAGGAACAATGTTGGTGATGATAAAGGAATGAAGGGATGAAGGAACAGTGTTGGTGATGATAAAGGAATGAAGGGATGAAGGAACAGTGTTGGTGATGATAAAGGAATAAAGGGATGAAGAAAGTGTTGGTGATGATAAAGGAATGAAGGGATGAAGGAACAGTGTTGGTGATGATAAAGGAATGAAGGGATGAAGGAACAGTGTTGGTGATGATAAAGGAATGAAGGGATGAAAGAACAGTGTTGGTGATGATAAAGGAATGAAGGGATGAAGGAATAGTGTTGGTGATGATAAAGGAATGAAGTAATAGTGTTGGTGATGATAAAAGAATGAAAGAATAAAGGAACAGTGTTGGTGATGATAAAGGAATGAAAGAATAAAGGAACAGTGTTGGTGGTGATAAAGGAATGAAAGAATAAAGGAACAGTGTTGGTGATGATAAGAGAATGAAGGGATAAAGGAACAATGTTGGTGATGATAAAGGAATGAAAGAATAAAGGAACAGTGTTGGTGATGATAAAGGATTGAAAGAATAAAGGAACACTGTTGGTTATGATAAAGGAATGAAAGAATAAAGGAACAGTGTTGGTGGTGATAAAGGAATGAAAGAATAAAGGAACAGTGTTGGTGGTGATAAAGGAATGAAAGAATAAAGGAACAGTGTTGGTGATGATAAAGGAATGAAAGAATAAAGGAACAGTGTTGGTGGTGATAAAGGAATGAAAGAATAAAGGAACCGTTTTGGTGATGATAAGGGAATGAAGGGATGAAGGAACAGTGTTGGTGATGATAAAGGAATGAAGGGATGAAGGAAGAGTGTTGGTGATGATAAAGGAATGAAAGAATAAAGGAGCAGTGTTGGTGATGATAAGGGAATGTAGGGATAAAGGAACAGTGTTGGTGATGATAGGGGAATGAAGGGATGAAGGAACAGTGTTGGTGATGATAAGGGAATGTAGGGATAAAGGAACAGTGTTGGTGATGATAAAGGAATGAAGGGATGAAAGAACAGTGTTGGTGATGATAAAGGAATGAAGGGATGAAGGAACAGTGTTGGTAATGATAAAGGAATGAAGGGATGAAGGAACAGTGTTGGTGATGATACAGGAATGAAGGGATAAAGGAACAGTGTTGGTGATGAAAAAGGAATGAAGGGATTAAAGAACAGTGTTGGTGATGATAAAGGAATGAAGGGATGAAGGAACAGTGTTGGTAATGATAAACAAATGAAGGGATAAAGGAACAGTGTTGGCGATGATAAAGGAATGAAGGGGTGAAAGAACAGTGTTGGTGATGAGAAAGGAATGAAGGGGTGAGGGAACAGTGTTGGTGATGATAAAGGAATGAAGGGATGAAGGAACAGTGTTGGTGATGATAAAGGAATGAAGGAACAGTTTTGGTGATGATAAAGGAATGAAAGAATAAAGGAACAGTGTTGGTGATGATAAAGGAATGAAGGGATGAAGGAACAGTGTTGGTGATGATAAAGGAATGAAGGGATGAAGGAATAGTGTTGGTGATGATAAAGGAATGAAGGAACAGTGTTGGTGATGATAAAAGAATGAAATAATAAAGGAACAGTGTTGATGATGATAAAGGAATGAAAGAATAAAGGAACAGTGTTGGTGGTGATAAAGGAATGAAAGAATAAAGGAACAGTGTTGGTGATGATAAAGGAATGAAGGGATGAAGGAACAGTGTTGGTGATGATAAAGGAATGTGGGGATAAAGGAACAATGTTGGTAATGATAAAGAAATGAAGGGATGAAGGAACAGTGTTGGTGATGATAAAGGAATGAAGGGATGAAGGAACAGTGTTGGTGATGATAAAGGAATGAAGGGATGAAGGAACAGTGTTGGTGATGATAAAGGAATGAAGGGATGAAGGAACAGTGTTGGTGATGATAAAGGAATAAAGGAATGAAGAAAGTGTTGGTGATGATAAAGGAATGAAGGGATGAAGGAACAGTGTTGGTGATGATAAAGGAATGAAGGGATGAAGGAACAGTGTTGGTGATGATAAAGGAATGAAGGGATGAAAGAACAGTGTTGGTGATGATAAAGGAATGAAGGGATGAAGGAATAGTGTTGGTGATGATAAAGGAATGAAGTAATAGTGTTGGTGATGATAAAAGAATGAAAGAATAAAGGAACAGTGTTGGTGATGATAAAGGAATGAAAGAATAAAGGAACAGTGTTGGTGGTGATAAAGGAATGAAAGAATAAAGGAACAGTGTTGGTGATGATAAGAGAATGAAGGGATAAAGGAACAATGTTGGTGATGATAAAGGAATGAAAGAATAAAGGAACAGTGTTGGTGATGATAAAGGATTGAAAGAATAAAGGAACACTGTTGGTTATGATAAAGGAATGAAAGAATAAAGGAACAGTGTTGGTGGTGATAAAGGAATGAAAGAATAAAGGAACAGTGTTGGTGATGATAAAGGAATGAAAGAATAAAGGAACAGTGTTGGTGGTGATAAAGGAATGAAAGAATAAAGGAACAGTGTTGGTGATGATAAAGGAATGAAAGAATAAAGGAACAGTGTTGGTGGTGATAAAGGAATGAAAGAATAAAGGAACCGTTTTGGTGATGATAAGGGAATGAAGGGATGAAGGAACAGTGTTGGTGATGATAAAGGAATGAAGGGATGAAGGAAGAGTGTTGGTGATGATAAAGGAATGAAAGAATAAAGGAGCAGTGTTGGTGATGATAAGGGAATGTAGGGATAAAGGAACAGTGTTGGTGATGATAGGGGAATGAAGGGATGAAGGAACAGTGTTGGTGATGATAAGGGAATGTAGGGATAAAGGAACAGTGTTGGTGATGATAAAGGAATGAAGGGATGAAGGAACAGTGTTGGTGATGATAAAGGAATGAAGGGATGAAGGAACAGTGTTGGTGATAAGGGAATGAAGGGATGAAGGAACAGTGTTGGTGATGATAAGGGAATGAAGGGATGAAGGAACAGTGTTGGTGATGATAAAGGAATGAAGGGATGAAGGAACAGTGTTGGTGGTAATAAAGGAATGAAAGAATAAAGGAACTGTGTTGGTGGTAATAAAGGAATGAAGGGATGAAGGAACAGTGTTGGTGATGATAAAGGAATGAAGGGATGAAGGAACAGTGTTGGTGATGATAAGGGAATGAAGGGATAAAGGAACAGTGTTGGTGATGATAAAGGAATGAAGGGATGAAAGAACAGTGTTGGTGATGATAAAGGAATGAAGGGATGAAGGAACAGTGTTGGTAATGATAAGGCAATGAAGGATAAAGGAACAATGTTGGTGATGATAAAGGAATGAAGGGATGAAGGAACAGTGTTGGTGATGATAAAGGAATGAAGGGATGAAGGAACAGTGTTGGTGATGATAAAGGAATAAAGGGATGAAGAAAGTGTTGGTGATGATAAAGGAATGAAGGGATGAAGGAACAGTGTTGGTGATGATAAAGGAATGAAGGGATGAAGGAACAGTGTTGGTGATGATAAGGGAATGAAGGGATAAAGGAACAGTGTTGGTGATGATAAAGGAATGAAGGGATGAAAGAACAGTGTTGGTGATGATAAAGGAATGAAGGGATGAAGGAACAGTGTTGGTAATGATAAGGCAATGAAGGATAAAGGAACAATGTTGGTGATGATAAAGGAATGAAGGGATGAAGGAACAGTGTTGGTGATGATAAAGGAATGAAGGGATGAAGGAACAGTGTTGGTGATGATAAAGGAATAAAGGGATGAAGAAAGTGTTGGTGATGATAAAGGAATGAAGGGATGAAGGAACAGTGTTGGTGATGATAAAGGAATGAAGGGATGAAGGAACAGTGTTGGTGATGATAAAGGAATGAAGGGATGAAAGAACAGTGTTGGTGATGATAAAGGAATGAAGGGATGAAGGAATAGTGTTGGTGATGATAAAGGAATGAAGTAATAGTGTTGGTGATGATAAAAGAATGAAAGAATAAAGGAACAGTGTTGGTGATGATAAAGGAATGAAAGAATAAAGGAACAGTGTTGGTGGTGATAAAGGAATGAAAGAATAAAGGAACAGTGTTGGTGATGATAAGAGAATGAAGGGATAAAGGAACAATGTTGGTGATGATAAAGGAATGAAAGAATAAAGGAACAGTGTTGGTGATGATAAAGGATTGAAAGAATAAAGGAACACTGTTGGTTATGATAAAGGAATGAAAGAATAAAGGAACAGTGTTGGTGGTGATAAAGGAATGAAAGAATAAAGGAACAGTGTTGGTGGTGATAAAGGAATGAAAGAATAAAGGAACAGTGTTGGTGATGATAAAGGAATGAAAGAATAAAGGAACAGTGTTGGTGGTGATAAAGGAATGAAAGAATAAAGGAACCGTTTTGGTGATGATAAAGGAATGAAGGGATGAAGGAAGAGTGTTGGTGATGATAAAGGAATGAAAGAATAAAGGAACAGTGTTGGTGATGATAAAGGAATGAAAGAATAAAGGAACAGTGTTGGTGGTGATAAAGGAATGAAAGAATAAAGGAACCGTTTTGGTGATGATAAAGGAATGAAGGGATGAAGGAAGAGTGTTGGTGATGATAAAGGAATGAAAGAATAAAGGAGCAGTGTTGGTGATGATAAGGGAATGTAGGGATAAAGGAACAGTGTTGGTGATGATAGGGGAATGAAGGGATGAAGGAACAGTGTTGGTGATGATAAGGGAATGTAGGGATAAAGGAACAGTGTTGGTGATGATAAAGGAATGAAGGGATGAAGGAACAGTGTTGGTGATGATAAAGGAATGAAGGGATGAAGGAACAGTGTTGGTGATAAGGGAATGAAGGGATGAAGGAACAGTGTTGGTGATGATAAGGGAATGAAGGGATGAAGGAACAGTGTTGGTGATGATAAAGGAATGAAGGGATGAAGGAACAGTGTTGGTGGTAATAAAGGAATGAAAGAATAAAGGAACTGTGTTGGTGGTAATAAAGGAATGAAGGGATGAAGGAACAGTGTTGGTGATGATAAAGGAATGAAGGGATGAAGGAACAGTGTTGGTGATGATAAGGGAATGAAGGGATAAAGGAACAGTGTTGGTGATGATAAAGGAATGAAGGGATGAAAGAACAGTGTTGGTGATGATAAAGGAATGAAGGGATGAAGGAACAGTGTTGGTAATGATAAGGCAATGAAGGATAAAGGAACAATGTTGGTGATGATAAAGGAATGAAGGGATGAAGGAACAGTGTTGGTGATGATAAGGCAATGAAGGATAAAGGAACAGTGTTGGTGATGATAAAGGAATGAAGGGATAAAGGAACAGTGTTGGTGATGATAAAGGAATGAAGGGATGAAGGAACAGTGTTGGTGATGATAAGGGAATGAAGGGATAAAGGAACAGTGTTGGTGATGATAAAGTAATGAAGGGATGAAGGAACAGTGTTGGTGATGATAAGGGAATGAAGGGATAAAGGAACAGTGTTGGTGATGATAAAGGAATGAAGGGATGAAGGAACAGTGTTGGTGATGATAAGGGAATGAAGGGATAAAGGAACAGTGTTGGTGATGATAAGGGAATGAAGGGATGAAGGAACAGTGTTGGTGATGATAAAGGAATGAAGGGATAAAGGAACAGTGTTGGTAATGATAAAGGAATGAAGGGATGAAGGAACAGTGTTGGTGATGATACAGGAATGAAGGGATAAAGGAACAGTGTCGGTGATGATAAAGGAATGAAGGGGTGAAAGAACAGTGTTGGTGATGATAAGGGAATGAAGGTTTATCTTCTTATGTTTCTTGATGCTGGTTAGTTTAGCTCTCTAAAACAGCTTTGTGTGGGAGGGGCCAAAGAGACATCAGCCTTGTGATTGGCCGGAGAAATGATTGCAAAAGCGTTACCCAAGATTAGCACCACCCAGTTCACATGTAGAGGAGAGAAACATGGTGAAATCCAGCAGATATTTAATAGATGTTAAGAAGACATATTTACATACATGTATATTGTGGCCCAGATTAACTTTGCTCCCTTTAATTTTTAGTTTTGGTTATATTATCATAAGTAAAACCGTGATAAATTATTATAATGTCATATGTTAAGATTATATATATATATATATATATATGGCATATTTTATATTATTTAATTCAAATTCAAATTATACTATTTTTATGTGCAAAACTCAGCAAATAAACAAGAATTGTGTCTTTAACCTTACATTACAATGCCTCAACTATAAGAGCAGTGGGAATACACTACAGTGACATTTGATTTTCTTCTGTCTACCTTCAACATACATCATCAGGAGGTTGTTTCTGAGTCTTCAAGCTGGAAAGTCTCTAAAGCCTATTGTGACACTACTGTAGGAGGTCAGCAGACATGTTTACATTAAATAAAACTATAGTTAGATGTTTCTTATTTACCTGGTATGTCCCTTTAACACACCAACACACATAACATCACAATCACGATTGTCCCATTAAATAGCTTCAAATCAGGAGGATGTTGATTTATTATTATGTTTATGCATTGAAAAACATTGTCATTCATTTTTCACAGTTTTTGAAATATCAACACCGTTCCAGCTCCAGATTGTCTGGTCTGAATGTGTGATTCATGCTTGTATATAGCTTTTTGATCAGATACACAGATTCCGGAAAACAACAGATCTTTTCCAGAATTTTCTCCCCATAGAGAATGAATAGGATGTTGAAGGGTACACAAATCTATTGTATTTTAGGTACTGTTTTGCTTACACTGACTCAGGGTAGACCCCCAGCCACAAATTTATTACTGGTTTGTCGTTTTTTCCCATCTCGCTTTTTAACCCATAGAGTCCTATTCATTTTCGGTCACACCCAAACCTAATCAGGGCATTAATCCACTGAGATACTGACCTGCACTCGTCTATTTGCCGTTCATCCTTTGCTTCTCCAACAGGGTCTCATTCATTTTCGGGCCAAACACAAACATTATGGTTTTGTTAACCCTACAGCGCCCAAACTGCCTGTCAGAGCAGATCCCCAACCTCTAATCCACAGACATACCCACCCGCATTCTTCTATTTGTCGTTTATGCGCAACCGTCTTGCGTTTCCTTCAGGAAATGTGCTTTCCTAGTTCCTCTTCCAGCAGCAAATCCACTCCTCATAAAAAAGAGCAGCGAAAAGTTCTCCCTGAGAAATTCTCCGAAGCACAGCATGTTCTTCCAGTGATTATCATGCATGATTAATGTGCCACACTCATGTGGAACTATTCCGGTTAAAAGCTGCAGAGTGAGGAGAAAACCATACAGAGCTGCACAGTGTTCTGCTGCTGAGGGCTCCACCACTAAACCTGCTCATCCAAACCTCCAGTGCTGAATTAAGACCTGCACCAAAAAACATAATGAACTTAATAATTCAAATGTTTACATTAAAAACTTAGTTCTAATATGAAATATACTGTATACACAGATCAGCCATAACATCAAAACCACCTCTTTATATCTGCACCCATTGTCCATATCATCAGCTCTACTGACCATGTAGTTCTACACCTACAGACTGTAGTTCATCTGATTCTCTCTATACTTTTTTACCCTGTTCTTCAATGGTCAGGACCCCAGCAGGACCAACACAGAGCAGATATTATCTGGATGCTTTGTCATTTCTCAGAACAGCAGTGATGTGGTGGTGGTGTGTTAGTGTGTGTTGTGCTGGAGCGAGTGGATCAGACACAGCAGTGCTGCTGGAGTGTTTAAACACTGTGTCCACTCTCTGTCCACAGTCCAGGTGTTCATTAAACCTGTTCAGTCTTAATTAAAGTCTTTATTTTAACCCTGACCCACCACATGGTCTCGTTAATGCTGTTTTTGCAGACGTGTGAAATCTAAACTCTTCTTTGGGGGAAAATATGCTCCCATATTCTGAACTAGTGTAACTTTAGAACCTTCTAATGTTTTTGCACAGAAAAACTTGTTACTTTATACTGACATGATTCAAATGTATGTTCTCTGTTACACAGTGATGTCATCTCGTAACACAGTCATTTAAGCCCACCTACTGGCAAGCTTGCCACATCGTAATCAGTGTTGGGGAGTAATTGAATACACGTGATGACATTATGTATTTAGAATAGAAAACATAAGTAACTGTATTTCAGTTACAATGTAAATAGATAATATTCAGAATACAGTTACTTTAATGGATTACATCTATTTAACATGTTTATTCACTCGCAAAATAAATTACAACGATTCCATGAGTTTCCCAGAAGCCCTTTACATGCAGTTTCGTTAGCTATCTGCTCGCTCGAGGTTATGAAGCTGAAATGCGTTTGTCTTGGAAATTCAAACATTACTTCACGATTCTTTCAGTGTCCAAATACTCCACTTCCAACCTAAAGACTTATTTTGAATTAAGTTTTTTGTTTTGGTCTGCAGCTTATTGGTTAGCTTAGCTTGGCTATCCAAACTCTTTATAGTTATAGAAGCTGCCTACTTAGTCAAAGTGTCAACTGATAATCTCCTGTATGCTAACTAACACTAGATAGCATGTCAAAGGCCTGTAGTTAGCATAAAAGAGACTGTCAATTCGTAGATTAGCTATTAGTTCATTTAGCTAACGCCAGATTTTATGCAGTTCTAAGTTTACAGACTATTCACACTATTTTCCATGGCAACACTGGGGGGGGGCATCTTTGTTTACTTTGTGTTAGAACTTCCGGTGCGGCCATGAATACGTTGATACTAATTACAAGCAAAACGACTAGCATAACATGTTCAGTTAGAGGGAGTCAGTAATTGGAAGAAGAGGAAAACTTGGCTTGAACAACAGTGTTACGAACACAGCACATAAAGATCAGAGTGTTGGGGGGCCGCCTTCCAGAGAAGAGGACCAGCGTCTCTGACTGAAGCTCTAAATTTAAAACATCCACCCAAACCTCCGTATGTCTGCTCCTACCATTCTGTGGAGGAGAACCAGCACCAGAGCTTCCTTATCCAGAGAAATGTCTCGACTATGAAGCTCAGAGGAAGCAGACGAGTCGGGGACTTGAAAGTTAAGTAACTGCTTTCTGATCAGTGTCCACCGCGCTAGGCTATCTGGACTGTAACTAACACCCACGCAGAGGGGCTCGGGCAGCTGACTGGACTTGGGTTTAACCGGCTTTCAGAAATATAAACTCACCGTCTGTGTGTAGGAGGACACGCCCACCTTCCCACTGTGCAGGTACTGATACGCTTCAGTACTTGTATAGTTTTTCATTGCTGAACCGTCTACACCTTCCGAGAGTACAGAGTAATTAAACATGTCGTCGTAGGTAACCTCAGACCATCTTCTCATATCACCCACCCACTGTGTTATTAAACTCAGAGGAGACAGTGTTGTCCCATTCTAACTTCTTACTGTCTCTCTGGTCTCCTCCCATGTAACTGTATTTATTTTGGTTAGCTGAGCGGAAGTTCTAACACAAAGGCGGAAGAAACACACGCTTGAAAGTGGGTGTGGCCAAATACGGTGAATATAGGCTATCTGTTACTGGCATTCATGTGTAAGACTGGTCCGAACAGAACAACAGAATATTCTTCTTAGTTTTAAAATGTTGAAGTATCCCAAAGTATTTAAAATCTGTTACTCACTTTGAGTAATCTAACAGAATACTTTACAAATGACATTGCTGGACATGTATTTTGTATTCTGTAAAATTCTGTGAAATACATTTTAAAAGTAACCCTCCCAACACTGATCCTAATACAACACACTTTAGCAGGACACGCCTCTGGCCGTTGAGCATTCAGAACAGGCGGGGCTTAAAGACACAGGAGCTTTAACAGAACGTTTCAGACGGAGAGTGAATACAGATGTACAGTGTGACACAAATATTGTGTTTAGTAAAAAGAATGTAAATCTAATCCAGTAGATCCTAAACGTTCAATCATAAACAGTGAAAATGAGATAAGTGAGCGTATCTGGGCCGAATTCAGTTTTTCAGTAGTGTAGCTGTTAATTAAACACTTTAAGTCTTAATTAAAGTCCTTAATTTAACGTTGGTGTTTTGTTATGTGCCTCTGACCCACCACATGGTCTCGTTAGTGTTGTTTTTGCACACTCATGAAATCTAAACTCTTCTTTGGGGGAAAATTGTGCTCACAGATTCTGGACTAGTATGACTTTGGAACCATGTAATGTTTGTGCACTGAAAACTTTGACATGATTCAAACATTGTACTTGATTTCGACATCAACTCAATTATTGACAAAAGTAAGTAAATGCTGCTGGATGTGGTTTTACATACAGATGTGTTTTAAAAAAAAGCCCATTTGTGTCCAGTGGAGGAGAAAACAAGGGCCTATTTGGGGATCACTGATTTCAAACCAGTTTGTGGGACGGTTTGTGAGATTCTATATAAGATTCTACAGTTAAGCTAATATTGCACAAACACATCCCATGTCTAAAAGTGAGGTGTTGGAAGATAAATGAAGCTGTTAGTGATTCATGATAACCGAGAAATCAGTACAGCTTTGAAAAGATTTGGTGTTCATAGCATTTCAATGTACACTGTATGCAGTGCTTAATTTGTAAAACATCAGGTGATGGAACACTAAAGGTGGGGTGATCCAGCAAGTGGCAGTGAGGGAAAAGGTCCTGGAACGCATAGACACAACAGTGCTTCAAGTGTCCATCTAACATAGTAGCATTGTATACAATAAAATAATCTTAGCTTTAATGAATGCAGTAGGAGCTGCAACCATAAACTCTCAGAGATAACACTGGACAAATAGCTTTTGGTGTCCTACAAAAAAAAAGATGTCAAAGAGGTGGTGGATCCACATAAATAAGTTCTGGAACACAGGTACCTGAAATATGAGAGCACTGACTGTATGGGTTATTACTGAATAACATTCATAGGATGTGTCTCAAATCCTAGTGAGTGTGTAAGTAGGCTGTCTATGTCGGCAGCTGTGTAAGTAGCAGCGTTCTCTCCTCATCTCTCCTCATAAAACAGATTACTGAGACGCTCTAGTTAGAGAGAGACTGCGTCACGGCTTGTTCCTGCCCACTGCAGTGGTTTAGCTGGTTGCTAAGCTACCGGCTGGCATCCAAAATAGCCTAAGTCTTAAAAATCCGCTAGCACAAACGCTAATGGCTCGAGTATAAAACTGTAAAATGGTGTAGGAGTCGTTACAGAGTTGATAATAAAATACTGTTTTGTGTGATTATATGACCAGAAACACATTAAAACTCCAGAGAGAATCAAAATAACTCACATTTTAAAACCACTTCACTGCTCGTAGATTAGCCTGTGTTGCATCATGGGATTGTCTTAGCGGCTGAGGAAGCGTTCGATGCTTCTTTAAAATCAGATCTAAATAAGGTTTCTCAGTAAACAGCATGTTTAAGGTATGTAAGAATTGGGACAGTCTACATGTCGGGAGCGCATACTATGATGTAAAATGCTGCCTATGTAGTCAGCTCACTAGGTTTTGAGACACATCCATTATTAGTATGACACGTGACCCCAAACTTTTGAATGGTAGGGCCAATCTATTATAAACCAGGTTACTATTTTGCCATTACAGTAATTAATAAGTGTCTGATTATCTAATTTTCCAAGATGCTGTAAAATATTTCATCATTTTTAAACAACTAGTCAACTTTCTGTGAAAGTGAGTCACAATTCCAAGAAACTTTGTATAAATATTTTAGGAAATGAAACACTAAGTCAGGAGAAAATAAACATTAACTCTGAGGTATTTACGCTATATTGAGTTGTTAGGTCAGTTTTCTGAAAGTAGGTCACTGTGTTGAGGTATCTGGACACTCACTGCTGCTGCAAACGAGTTAGAAGGAGGGACCAGCTCTGAAGGAGAGCTTCCATACAATCTGAATCAGGTAATTTCTGTGCATCCCTGTTTTCAGAGAGCGCGTGTATGTGTGTGAAGCTGGACTCCACCCCTCCTCCCTCTCTTCCGGCTTCTCCTCCTCCACCGCCCCTCCTCCTTCTCTGTGCCTGGTTTTGCTGGAAAGCCTTTCTGGAGTTCAGTTTTCCCCTCATCCCTCTCTCTGCCGCGCCTGGAACTCTCTCCCTCTCTGCGAATCTCTCCTCTGTTTTCTCTCTTTCTTCTCTTTCTCTTTTTCACTCTGCTCTCTCTCTCTATCACTCTGCTGCTCTCTCATTCTCTCTCTCCAGCTGTCTCTGCTCTCTCTTCTTTCTCTCTCTTTTATTCACCCTCTTCAGATCTCTCCTGCTGTCTCTCTCCTGCTCTCTCTCTCTCTCTCTCTCTCTCTCTCTCTCTCTCTCCAGCACTGTCTTTCCTGCTCTTTTACTCTCCCTTCTGCACTCTCTCTCCTGCTCTCACACTTTCTCTGCTCTCTCTCTCTGCTCTCTGCTCTTTCACTCTCTCTCTCTGCTTCTTTACTCTCTCTCTGCTCTCCCTGCTGTTTCACTTCCTTCGTGCTCTCTCTCTCTCTCTCTCTCTCTCTCTCTCTCTCTGCTCCGCTGCTGCTGCTGGATCTGTGGACAGTTTGGGTTGTTATTCGGCGCTGGTGGTCGCAGGGATGTCGTTGTGGAGGCTGTGAAGGGGTCTTCAGCTCCAGGTGGGTTGGTGTTCTTCTCCTCTGGTCTCTGCTGAGACTCTGTTCTCTCTGCGTTTAGTTGCTGAAGAACTTGGACGTATTTGCTTGCGCGCGTGCTGAGAAGCACACAGATGGCAGTGAGGTGGAGGAGCAGTTCAGAGAATTCTCTATAAACACTGTTTGTGGGGTCTTTCTAAGTGTATGGGGGTTTACGGGGTGGGGTGGGGTGAGCGGTGGAGTCTTTGGGCCTGTTTAATAAGATTTCAGTATAAAGTTCTCTGGTTTGATGCTGTTTAGTTTAATGAGACAAACTCGAGCAGGTATTTAATACTTTAATACTACTATTAATATTAATAATAATATTATGTTAATATATTTATGCAATATTGTGTTTTTAATCTCCTGTAAAGTTACAGATTTTGTTGTGACAGTAATGATATGCACAAATATGAATGAAAATTTAAATGTATGTGGAAATATATTACAAACCAGACACATATTTTTTTAAAATATGGAAAAGATTAAAAAAAATAAAAAATAATAATAATCATCATCATCATAATAACACTTAATAATGGTAAAACAAAAAATAATAATGTATTTATATTTATATTTCAAACCAACATTTGATATATATATATATATATATATATATATATATATATATATATATATATATATATATATATATATACACAATGTTTTATGTATTAAATTTTTATTTATAAACATCTTCAAATTAAACATTATATTTATTTATATATGTATAGTTAAATAAATGTATCAGTGCATTTCTAATAATAATAATAATAATAATAATAATAATAATAATAATAAAATTAATATGAAAAAAAGAAGTTCTACTAACATATGTCTGTTTATTCTTACTGTAGTAATTTCCCATAACATGCCAGTTTATGTGTCGCTATAGCAACACACCAGCAATCATTAGACTGATTATGCATTTTCATATTTCTGCTGATTGCCTGTTTTCAGACTCTCCTTTAAGGTTTGCCTCTATGTTTCTTTCTCCTGACGCTCCTGCCCTGTAAATCTCAGCCTCCTCTGTTGTCAGTGGAGGAGGGAAGAAGGTGAATCCCACAATTTAAAGCCTGCTGACACATTTATCAGCGTCCTCGCAAAGTCACATGTCCTGCCAATACCTGTACAGCTCACATATCGTAAACTGGGTCGTCAATGACTCGAGTGCAGGTAATCAATATTTTAATTTACTCATATGAGCCGCTGTTCGCACTTGACTGATGGCTGTGATCGTTTTGTGCAGTCTGTATCATCAGTCAGATACTGGATGATTAATGGTCATAGGCGTGTCTGATGATCTGCAGGCTTTGTTGGCTTCGTTGAAGGAGCTGACGTTTAGGTGTGATATTACAGGTGCAGCAGAGCTCCGCCCCAAAGTGTACACACTCTGTCTCAGCCAACAAACTTTACTGGTCCTGGGTTCACATGCCAGAAACTGCAAGTTAACAGTTTAATGCACACCTTCGTTTAAAGTAAGGATTAAGAAAACTAAGAAAAGACTCCAGTAACTCTAAAAGAAAGATGAATTAAAGGAAGCTGTCAAGTTTCTAATGGTACCAGGCTGAAGGGCTGTGTATCGGCAAGAACCTGGTGATGCAATACGTATCGTGATACAGCGGTCACGATTCAATATATAGTGATATTCTGCGATACTACAAGCAAAGTGATTTACTGTGATTTTTTTAATCCTACAATTAAAACACTCCACTGTATGAACAAGTTGTCAATGCTTACAATAGCATTGTGCCCTTGTGCTGCTTGTTAATGTTGGAGTGGAGCTGAAAATGGATTACAACACTGCCATCTAGTGGTCAGAGGTTTAAACACAACACACTTTCTGCCAGGAATTTGTGCATCAATACGGTGTTTTTGAGAATCGATACAGTATCACTAAACTTAATATCCCGATATTCGATATTTCGATATTTTCTTACACCCCTATCTGGCTGACTTTAAGCAAAATATATGTTTACAAATGAAAACAAGCTCTAATATCTAACACTGATAATCAGCTCAAAATGTTTATTATCTTGTACTGCAAAGCCTGAACGAGCTAACGAGTTAGCTGAAAGCAAAGTCCTGCTTTGTGTTGTAAGTTGATCTTAATCTAGGTTCTTCTGAATGACCTCTTCAGCTACCTCATCTGCATTATCTATGTTAGTGGCTTCATTTGTGTTAGCTACCTCACATGTGCTTAGCTGTCTTATCTGTGTTAGCTACCTCACATGTGCTTAGCTGTCTTATCTGTGTTAGCTACCTCACCTAAGTTTATCTCTCGTATCTGTGTTAGCTACCTCACATGTGCTTAGCTGTCTTATCTGTGTTAGCTACCTCACCTGAGTTTATCTCTCGTATCTCTGTTAGCTACCTCACATGGGCTTAGCTGTCTTATCTGTGTTAGCTACCTCACCTAAGTTTAGCTCTCTTATCTGTGTTAGCTACCTCACCTGACTTTAGCTGTCTTTTCTGTGTTAGCTACCTCACATCAGTTAGCTGTCTTATCTCTGTTAGCTATCTCATCTGAGTTTAGCTGTCTTATCTGTGTTAGCTACCCCACCTAAGTTTAGCTCTCTTATCTGTGTTAGCTACCTCACCTGAGTTTAGCTCTCCTATCTGTGTTAGCTACCTCACCTCAGTTAGCTGTCTTATCTCTGTTAGCTACCTCACCTAAGTTTAGCTGTCTTATCTGTGTTAGCTACCTCACCTAACTTTAGCTGTCTTATCTGTGTTAGCTACCCCACCTGAGTTTAGCTCTCTTATCTGTGTTAGCTACCCCACCTGAGTTTAGCTCTCTTATCTGTGTTAGATACCTCACCTGACTTTAGCTGTCTTATCTGTGTTAGCTACCTCACCTCGGTTAGCTCTCGTATCTCTGTTAGCTACCTCATCTGAGTTTAGCTATCTTATCTGTGTTAGCTACCCCACCTAAGTTTAGTTCTCTTATCTGTGTTAGCTACCTCACCTGAGTTTAGCTGTCTTATCTGTGTTAGCTACCTCACCTGAGTTTAGCTGTCTTATCTGTGTTAGCTACCCCACCTAAGTTTAGCTCTCGTATCTGTGTTAGCTACCTCACCTGAGTTTAGCTGTCTTACCTGTGTTAGCTACCTCACCTGAGTTTAGCTGTCTTATCTGTGTTAGCTACCCCACCTAAGTTTAGCTCTTGTATCTCTGTTAGCTACCTCATCTGAGTTTAGCTGTCTTATCTGTGTTAGCTACCCCACCTAAGTTTAGCTCTCCTATCTGTGTTAGATACCTCACCTGAGTTTAGCTGTCTTATCTGTGTTAGCTACCTCACCTCCGTTGGCTGTCTTATCTGTGTTAGCTACCTCATCTGAGTTTAGCTGTCTTATCTGTGTTAGCTACCTCACCTAAGTTTAGCTCTCTTATCTGTGTTAGATACCTCACCTAAGTTTAGCTGTCTTATCTGTGTTAGCTACCTCACCTCAGTTAGCTGTCTTATCTCTGTTAGCTACCTCATCTGAGTTCAGCTGTCTTATCTGTGTTTGCTACCTCACCTTAGCTTAGCTGTCTTATTTGTTTACTACCTCACCTTTTCTGCATTAAACATTTTCATCTGTTTTACCACATCCGTGTTTTGTGTAAGCTATCTTATGTTAGCTACCTTATCCATGCTAGTTATATCATTAGTATTACCTACCTAATTTGTATTAGCTATTAGCTACCTCATTCGCACACCTCGTTTATATATATTTTTTCATTTATTACCTGAATTACATTAGCTACCTCTTCTGCATCAGTTACATTGGCTTTGTCTGTATGTGTTCCTATCTTCTTTTATGAGCTTCTTTGTGTCTACTGCTAGTTCTAATCTCTATTGCTAGTTAGGTACCTCATCAGTGTTAGCTACTTTATTTGCTTAAATTAACTTCTCTGCACACTTCATCATACCCTTTTTGTGTTAGCTACCTCATCTGCATTAACTACCTCTTCTGTGCTAAGCTTTTTCCTCTGCATTAGTCTGTTTTACCTTGTTTCAGTTGTGTTATATTAGTTACCTCATCTGAGTTAGCTACCTCAGCATTAAGCTACCTTCTATTAATTACCTCATCTATGCTAGGAATCTCATTAGCATCATCTTATCTGCACAACTCATTCATACATTTTTTGTTAGCTACCTCATGTACATTAGCTACCTCATCGTTGTCAGACCTTAATTACCTTATCTTGGATAGCTATCTGTATAGCTAGTTAGCTAGCTCATGCCCTTTTTGTGTTAGCTACTTAGATACTTCCTCTGCGTATTCCTAATCTGTATCACCACATTTGCATTAAGCTTAATCTTATCTATGTTAGCTACCTTATCTATTTTAGCTACCTCAGTGTTTTCTACCTTATTTGCATTAGCTGCTTAATCCGTGTTAAGCTACTTTCTATGCGTTTACTACCTTATCTGTATTACAGCATCTGCATTAATCTATCTCACCTGCTTTAGCAATCTTATCTATGTTAGCTACCTCATTTAAGATAGCTACCTCATCTATGTTAGCTACTTCAGCATTTTCAACCTTATTTGCATTAGCGGCCTCATCCGTGATAAGCTACTACCTCATTTGTATTACCACATCTCACCTGCTTTAGCAATCCTATCTATCTTAGCTACCTCATCTGACTTAGCTACCTCATCTAGGTATTAATTACACCACAGTTATTTAAATATGAAAATATGGAAATACGCTATTATAGTTTTTAGTATATTATAGTATAGTTTTTTGTTTTGTTGTTTCTGAGTTAATAACAAAAAGATTTGTTGGAGGTACATTTCTTTGAAACTGAGCAGCAGTAACAGTCCGAAGGCATTTGTCTCTAATATCCCGGGGGGCCATGCAGCCCACCAGAAATTGCGACAGTTATCTATGGTCTTTATAAGAGAGGTTTTTTTTAGGTCAGCATAATTCAGAGACGGCATATTATGCACAAACCCGGCCCCTCAAACCTGCCCCCCCCTCCCATTCTTACTGCTTGGGTTGTGGGTCCCTTGGGCTTTCCGAGCTGCGACTCCATAGCAACGGAGGAGACAAATGCCAGCGGTGACATCTCAGAGTAGTCGGAGCCACATCCTATTGTGTTGCAGTGATAAGTATCTGGAGAGTCCTCAGAGTCATTGACCCAGGCGTGTCCATCACTGTCCAGTGGTCTTCTGGTGTTCCCCTTGTGCAGGCCTAAACGGGCTAAGCACAGAAACAGCACCATTAATTGCATCCACGGAGCGCCGGAGCCTCTTCCATTACCTCAGAGTTAGGCTCAAACACGAGGACACCTTCAGCTTTTAACTTAACAAGCCACGCGCGGGCTTTGTAGCAATCAAAGCACCCGGAGCTCGGCCTGCTGTCTCAGGATTCGAGTGTTCTCTGAAGTGGTTCCGTGATTACGATAATGCTGCAGACTTTCTAAGGAAGCAATTCGGCGAAAGCTTTCCACCAGATTAGGCACGACTGTCAGTGTCTCGGAGATCTGGTGAACAAAGTCTTGATCAGACTGGCACAAAACTTCACTCTCTGGTACCCAATCATTTTCACCACAGAAGACGCTCGAGTGCGAACCATAGCACTTCAC
Organism: Megaleporinus macrocephalus; assembly: GCA_021613375.1. Lineage (NCBI taxonomy): Eukaryota > Metazoa > Chordata > Actinopteri > Characiformes > Anostomidae > Megaleporinus > Megaleporinus macrocephalus. The sequence goes on along the minus strand of CM038713.1, from coordinate 7,643,375 downwards.
TTCCCATGTACACTGCATGTGGTGGAGCTGACTGGCTATGAATCTCTCATAACTGACTTACTCTACATGGCCCAAAGTATGTGGACAGCACATCCATATCATGGCTATCCATAGAAACAAGCATCTCCATTTTTTTCATCCTTCATCCCTTCATTCCTGTATCATCACCAACACTGTTCCTTCATCCCTTCATTCCTGTATCATCACCAACACTGTTCCTTCATCCCTTCATTCCTTTATCATCACCAACACTGTTCCTTTATCCCTTCATTCCTTTATCATCACCAACACTGTTCCTTTATCCCTTCATTCCTTTATCATCACCAACACTGTTCCTTTATCCCTTCATTCCTTTATCATCACCAACACTGTTCCTTTATCCCTTCATTCCTTTATCATCACCAACACTGTTCCTTTCATCCCTTCATTCCTTTATCATCACTAACACTGTTCCTTTATCCCTTCATTCCTTTATCATCACCAACACTGTTCCTTTCATCCCCTTCATTCCTTTATCATCACCAACACTGTTCCTTCATCCCTTCATTCCTTTATCATCACCCAACACTGTTCCTTCATCCCTTCATTCCTTTATCCCCACCAACACTGTTCCTTCATCCTTTCATTCCTTTATCATCACCAACACTGTTCCTTTCATCCCTTCATTTCTTTATCATCACCAACACTGTTCCTTCCATCCCTTCATTCCTTTATCATCACCAACACTGTTCCTTCATCCCTTCATTCCTTTATCATCACCAACACTGTTCCCTTTCATCCCTTCATTCCTTTATCATCACCAACACTGTTCCTTTCATCCCTTCATTCCTTTATCATCACCAACACTGTTTCCTTCATCCCTTCATTCCCTTTTATCATCACCAACACTGTTCCTTCATCCCTTCATTCCTTTATCATCACCAACACTGTTCCTTTCATCCCTTCATTCCTTTATCATCACCAACACTGTTCCTTTATCCCTTCATTCCTTTATCATCACCAACACTGTTCCTTCATCCCTTCATTCCTTTATCATCACCAACACTGTTCCTTCATCCCTTCATTCCTTTATCATCACCAACACTGTTCCTTCATCCCTTCATTCCTTTATCATCACCAACACTGTTCCTTCATCCCTTCATTCCTTTATCATCACCAACACTGTTCCTTTCATCTCTTCATTCCTTTATCATCACCAACACTGTTCCTTTCATCCCTTCATTCCTTTATCATCACCAACACTGTTCCTTCATCCCTTTCATTCCTTTATCATCACCAACACTGTTTCCTTTCATCCCTTTCATTCCTTTATCATCACCAACACTGTTCCTTTCATCTCTTCATTCCTTTATCATCACCAACACTGTTCCTTTCATTCTCTTCATTCCTTTATCATCACCAACACTGTTTCCTTTCATCCCTTCATTCCTTTATCATCACCAACACTGTTCCTTTCATCCCTTCATTCCTTTATCATCACCAACACTGTTCCTTCATCCCTTCATTCCTTTATCATCACCAACACTGTTCCTTTATCCCTTCATTCCTTTATCATCACCAACACTGTTCCTTTCATTCCCTTCATTCCCTTTATCATCACCAACACTGTTCCTTCATCCCTTCATTCCCTTTATCATCACCAACACTGTTCCTTTCATCCCTTCATTCCCTTTATCATCACCAACATTGTTCCTTTATCCCTTTCATTCCTTTATCATCACCAACACTGTTCCTTTCATCCCTTTCATTCCTTTATCATCACCAACACTGTTTCCTTTCATCCCTTCATTCCTTTATCATCACCAACACTGTTCCTTTCATCCCTTCATTCCTTTATCATCACCAACACTGTTCCTTCATCCCTTCATTCCTTTATCATCACCAACACTGTTCCTTCATCCCTTCATTCCTTTATCATCACCAACACTGTTTCCTTTCATCCCTTCATTCCTTTATCATCACCAACACTGTTCCTTTCATCCCTTTCATTCCTTTATCATCACCAACACTGTTCCTTCATCCCTTCATTCCTTTATCATCACCAACACTGTTCCTTTCATCCCTTCATTCCTTTATCATCACCAACACTGTTCCTTCATCCCTTCATTCCTTTATCATCACCAACACTGTTCCTTCATCCCTTCATTCCTTTTATCATCACCAACACTGTTCCTTCATCCCTTCATTCCTTTATCATCACCAACACTGTTCCTTCATCCCTTCATTCCTTTATCATCACCAACACTGTTCCTTCATCCCTTCATTCCTTTATCATCACCAACACTGTTCCTTTCATCCCTTCATTCCTTTATCATCACCAACACTGTTCCTTCATCCCTTCATTCCTTTATCATCACCAACACTGTTCCTTTCATCCCTTCATTCCTTTATCATCACCAACACTGTTCCTTTCATCCCTTCATTCCTTTATCATCACCAACACTGTTCCTTCTATCCCTTCATTCCTTTATCATTATCACCAACACTAGTTCCTTCATCCCTTCATTCCTTTATCATCACCAACACTGTTCCTTTCATCCCTTTCATTCCTTTATCATCACCAACACTGTTTCCTTCATCCCTTCATTTCCTTTATCATCACCAACACTGTTCCTTTATCCCTTCATTCCTTTATCATCACCAAACACTGTTCCTTCATCCCTTCATTCCTTTATCATCACCAACACTGTTCCTTCATCCCTTCATTCCTTTATCATCACCAACACTGTTCCTTCATCCCTTCATTCCTTTATCATCACCCAGCTGGAAAGGAGAGAAATATGGTGAAATATCTGGTCAGTTATTTAGGCATTGAGCTGAAATCAGTATCACGTTCTAGATTCAGGAGTGCTGAAGGGTCTGTTGACCAGCGTTCTGTAAAGTGTGTCCAGTCTCACTACAGCTACAGAGTGTACTTGTAGGCGGAGCAAATCTTGCTACTGTACCAGAACGAGTGCTCAGTGCTCTTCTATTCTTTAGAGAGAAGAAGAGAGAGACGCCTCCCAGTCGACCAGCTTTTTCCTCCCAGTAGCGTCCACTTCCATCTTCCTCTGATTGATGTACACAAGCGCTCAGTGAGCTGTACTAGACTCCTCCTCTCCTCGGAGGACTGCTGTACTGGAGCAGTTATGAATTTGAGCTTTGTTTAATGCATGAGATTGATTGTGAACATGAAAGCTGTGGTTAAGCAGATTAGCGAGGCCTGCATTGATTTCAGATTGTGACTCTGAATCAGAGGCGGATAGAGGAAGACTGATAGTGAGGAACACATTAATATATGTTTATGATCCTGTTTATGGAGACACTGGTTTGAACATTAGGAGTAATGTTTAATAAAGACTGTTTCAGGTGTCCAGTGCTGAAGGTGGTCCTGACTGGGTTTGGTCTTCACTGTAATCTCTCTGCTGTACAGAAGCGCTGGTGTGATGCGGCGGTGGCTGCGCTGCTGCTGCTGCGTTGCTGTGTTGGATTCTTCACTGTGCCCTATTTTAAAGTTGTGCTGTGTTGCTGTGAAGTCACCTGGGGTAAAGCTAGCGGACACAGATCCAGGCCAACCCCCCCCCCTCTCTCTTTCTCTCTCTCTCTCTCTCTCTCTCTCTCTCTCTTTCTCTCTGCCATTACCCCTTCATCTCTTCCCCTTTCTCCAGTTTCAATCTCTCTCTCTTTTCTCCCTCTTTCTTTCTCTCTTCCTTTTCCTACCTCTTTGTCTTTTCTCTGCCATTACCCTTTCATCTCTATCTCTTGCCCTCTTCCCTATTTCATCTCTCTTTTTTCCTCCCTCTCTCTTTCTCTCTTTCTTTCTCTGCCTTTATCCCTTCGTCTCTATCTCTTTCCCTCACCTCTATTTCTATCTCTCTCTCTGCCTTTACCCCTTTATCTCTTCCATTTTCCTCTAGTTCTATCTCTCTCTCCTTTCCTCCCTCTTTCTTTCTTTCTCTCTCTCCTTCTCCCTCTCTGTTTCTCTGCCATTACCCCCTCATCTCTATCTCTTTCCTATATTTCTATTTCTCTCTGCCTCCATCTTTGTCTCTCTCTCTTTCTCTCTCTCTGCCATTACCCCTTCATCTCTTCCCCTTTCTCCAGTTTCAATCTCTCTCTCTTTTCTCCCTCTTTCTCTCTCTCTTTCTTTTCCTACCTCTTTGTTTTTTCTCTGCCATTACCTCTTCATCTCTATCTCTTGACCTCTTTCCCCTATTTCTATCTCTCTTTTGTCCTCCATCTCTCTTTCTCTCTTTCTTACTCTGCCTTTATCCCTTCATCTCTATCTCTTTCCCTCACTTCTATTTCTATCACTCTCTTTCCCCCCCTCTTTCTCTGCCTTTACCCCTTTATCTCTTCCATTTTCCTCTAGTTCTATCTCTCTCTCCTTTCCTCCCTCTTTCTTTCTTTCTGTCTCTCCTTCTCCCTCTCTCTGTTTCTCTGCCATTACCCCTTTATCTCTTCCATTTTCCTCTAGTTATATATCTCTCTCCTTTCCTCCCTCTTTCTTTCTGTCTCTCCTTCTCCCTCTCTCTGTTTCTCTGCCATTACCCCTTTATCTCTTCCATTTTCCTCTAGTTATATATCTCTCTCCTTTCCTCCCTCTTTCTTTCTGTCTCTCCTTCTCCCTCTCTCTGTTTCTCTGCCATTACCCCTTCATCTCTATCTCTTTCCTATATATCTATTTCTCTCTGCCTCCATCTTTGTCTCTCTCTCTCTCTCTCTCTCTCTCTCTCTCTCTCTCTCTTTCTCTGCCATTATCCCTTCATCTCTTCCCCTTTCTCCAGTTTCAATCTCTCTCTCTTTCCTCTCTCTCTCTTTCTCTCTGCCATTACCCCTTCATCTCTATCTCTTTCCCATATTTCTATTTCTCTCTGCCTCCGTCTTTGTCTCTCTCTCTCTCTCTCTCTCCTCTCTCTCTCTCTTTCTCTCTGCCATTACCCACTTCATCATTTCCCCTTTCTCCCAGTTTCAATCTCTCTCTTTTCTCTCTCTCTCTCTCTCTCTCTCTCTCTCCTCTCTCTCTACTCTCCTCTCTTCTCTCTTTCTCTCTGCCATTACCCACTTCATCATTTCCCCTTTCTCCACTTTCAATCTCTCTCTTTTCTCTCTTCTCTCTCTCTCTCTCTCTCTCTCTCTCTCTCTCTCTCTTTATTTTCCTACCTCTTAGTCTTTTCTCTGCCATTACCCCTTCATCTCTATCTCTTGCCCTCTTGCCTATTTCTATCTTTCTTTTTTCCTCCCTCTCTCTTTCTCTCTTTCTTTCTCTGCCTTTATCCCTTCATCTCTATCTCTTTACTTCATCCCTATGTCCATCTCTCTCTCTTTTCCTCCCTCTTTCTCTCTCTGCCTTTACCCCTTTATCACTTCCATTTTCCTCTAGTTCTATCTCTCTCTCCTTTCCTCCCTCTTTCTTTCTTTGTCTCTCTCTGCCATTACCCCTTCATCTCTTTCCCTTTCTCCAGTTTCAATCTCTCTTTTTCTCCCTCTTTCTCTCTCTTTCTTTTCTTACCTTGTTGTCTTTTCTCTGCCATACCCCATTTACAGCTATCTCTTGCCCTCTCCCCTATTTCTATCTCTCTTTTTTCCTCCCTCTCTCTTTCTCTTTCTTTCTCTGCCTTTATCCCTTCATCTCTATCTCTTTCCCTCACCCCTATTTCTCTCTCTTTTTTCCTCCCTCTCTCTTTCTCTTTCTTTCTCTGCCTTTATCCCTTCGTCTCTATCTCTTTCCCTCACCCCTGTTTCTCTCTCTCTTTTCCTCCCTCTTTCTCTCTCTCCCTCTTTCTCTGCCTTTCCCCTTTATCTCTTCCATTTTCCTCTAGTTCCATCTCTCTCTTCCTTCCTCCCTTTTGTTCCTCTCTCTCTCCTTCTCCCTCTCTCTGTTTCCCTGACATTACCCCTTCATCTCTATCTCTTCCCCTTTCCCATATTTCTATTTCTCTCTGTCTCCCTCTTTGGCTCTCTCTCTCTCTCTTTCTCTCTCTCTCTCTCTCTGCCATTACCCCTTTATCTCTATCTCTTGCCCTCTCCCCTATTTCTATCTTTCTTTTTTCCCCTCTCTCTCTCTCTCTCTCTCTCTCTCTCTCTCTCTCTCTCTCTGCCTTTAGTCCTTCACCTTTCTTTCTCCTCTCCCCTCCCTCTCTCTTTCTCTGCCTTCAGTCTCCTCTCCCCACTCCTGTATATGATTTTTCTCTCCCTGTTTCTTTTTCTTTTCTCTCTTTTTAATATATTTCTCTCTTCTACTCTATCTTTCCTGTCTTTTTCCATCTCTCCCAACCAACTCACTCTCTCTCCCTGTATCTCTCACTTTCTCTTTTGCTAACTGACTGCCGTTTCATCCCTTCTTCCCTTGCTCTTTCTCTTTGTTTCTGTCTCTCTTTGTACCATTTACCTCTCTCCTTATCTTTCTCCTCTTTTTTCTATTTTACATGTTCATCTCTTTCCTCAGATCTCTAACTTACTCTCTTCTGTCTTTCCCTCCACCCCTCTATTAATCCCTCTGCATCTTCACCCTCTTCTAGTTCTTTATTCTTTCTATTCCTCCCTGTCTCTATTCCTCTCTATCTCTATTTCTCCCTGTCTCTATTCCTCTCTGTCTCTATTTCTTCCTGTCTCTATTCCTCTCTATCTCTATTCCTCTCTATCTCTATTTCTCCCTGTCTCTATTCCTCTACTATCTCTATTTCTCCCTGTCTCTATTTCTCTCTATCTCTATTTCTCTCTATCTCTATTTCTCCCTGTCTCTATTCCTCTCTATCTCTATTTCTCCCTGTCTCTATTCCTCTCTATCTCTATTTGTCCCTGTCTCTATTCCTCTCTGTCTCTCTGCCTCTCTGTCTCTATTCCTCTCTATCTCTATTTCTCTCTATCTCTATTTCTCCCTGTCTCTATTCCTCTCTATCTCTATTTCTCCCTGTCTCTATTCCTCCCTGTCTCTATTCCTCTCTATCTCTATTTCTCCCTGTCTCTATTCCTCTCTGTCTCTATTCCTCCCTGTCTCTATTCCTCTCTGTCTCTATTCCTCTCTATCTCTATTTCTCCCTGTCTCTATTCCTCTCTGTCTCTATTCGTCTCTGTCTCTATTCCTCTCTATCTCTATTTCTCACTGTCTCTATTCCTCTCTGTCTCTATTCCTCTCTGTCTCTATTTCTCCCTGTCTCTATTCCTCTCTGTCTCTATTCCTCTCTGTCTCTATTTCTCCCTGTCTCTATTTCTCCCTGTCTCTATTCCTCTCTTTTGCTATTTCTCCCTGTCCCTATTCCTCTCTATCTCTATTTCTTCCTGTCTCTATTCCTCTCTATCTCTATTTCTCCCTGTCTCTATTCCTCTCTATCTCTATTTCTCCCTGTCTCTATTCCTCTCTATCTCTATTCCTCTCTATCTCTATTCCTCTCTGTCTCTATTCCTCTCTATCTCTATTTCTCCCTGTCTCTATTCCTCTCTATCTCTATTTCTCCCTGTCTCTATTCCTCTCTATCTCTATTTCTCCCTGTCTCTATTCCTCTCTATCTCTATTTCTCCCTGTCTCTATTTCTCCCTGTCTCTATTCCTCTCTGTCTCTATTCGTCTCTGTCTCTATTCCTCTCTGTCTCTATTCCTCTCTATCTCTATTCGTCTCTGTCTCTATTCCTCTCTGTCTCTATTACGTCTCTGTCTCTATTCCTCTCTATCTCTATTTCTCTCTATCTCTATTTCTCCCTGTCTCTATTTCCTCTCTATCTCTATTTCTCCCTGTCTCTATTTCTCCCTGTCTCTATTCCTCTCTGTCTCTATTCGTCTCTGTCTCTATTCCTCTCTGTCTCTATTCCTCTCTATCTCTATTCGTCTCTGTCTCTATTCCTCTCTGTCTCTATTCGTCTCTGTCTCTATTCCTCTCTATCTCTATTTCTCCCTGTCTCTATTTCTCCCTGTCTCTATTCCTCTCTATCTCTATTTCTCTCTGTCTCTATTCCTCTCTATCTCTATTTCTCCCTGTCTCTATTCCTCTCTATCTCTATTTCTCCCTGTCTCTATTCCTCTCTATCTCTATTTCTCCCTGTCTCTATTCCTCCCTGTCTCTATTTCTCTCTATCTCTATTCCTCTCTGTCTCTATTCCTCCCTGTCTCTATTCCTCTCTGTCTCTATTTCTCTCTGTCTCTATTCCTCTGTGTCTCTATTCCTCTCTGTCTCTATTCCTCTCTATCTCTATTTCTCCCTGTCTCTATTTCTCCCTGTCTCTTTTCGTCCCTGTCTCTATTCCTCTCTATCTCTATTCTTCTCTATCTCTATTCCTCTCTGTCTCTATTCGTCCCTGTCTCTTTTCATCCCTGTCTCTATTCCTCACTGTCTCTATCCCAACCTGTCTCTATTCCCTGTCTCTATTCCTCTCTGTCTCCTTTCCTCCATGTTTGTATTCCTCCCTTTTTTCTATTGTTCCCTATCTCTTTTTCGTCCCTGTCTCTATTCCTCCCTGTCACTATTCGTCCCTGTCTGTATTTCTCTCTGTCTCTGTTCCTCCCAGTTTCTATTCTTCCCTGTCTCTTTTTCATCCCTGTCTCTATTTTTCTTGTGTCATGCTCAGCCGGCTTCTGATGCTTTCCCTACTATTCCTCTCTCTGTTCTCTCTACTATTCCTCTCTCTGTTCTCTCTACTATTCCTCTCTCTGTTCTCTCTACTATTCCTCTCTCTGTTCTCTCTACTATTTCCTCTCTCTGTTCTCTCTACTATTCCTTCTCTGTTCTCTCTTACATATACCTCTCTCTGTTCTTCTTCTCTACTATTTCCTCTCTCTGTTCTCTCTCTCTACTATTCCTCTCTTGTTCTCTCTACTATTCTCTCTCTGTTCTCTCTACTATTCCTCTCTCTGTTTCTCTCTACTATTCTCTCTCTGTTCTCTCTACTATTCCTCTCTCTGTTCTCTCTACTATTCCTCTCTCTGTTCTCTCTACTATTTCCTCTCTCTGTTCTCTCTACTATTATTCTCTCTGTTCTCTCTACTATTCCTCTCATCTGTTCTCTCTACTATTCCTCTCTCTGTACTCTCTACTATTCTCTCTCTGTTCTCTCTACTATTCCTCTCTCTGTTCTCTCTCTCTACTATTCCTCTCTCTGTTCTCTCTCTCTATATTCCTCTCTCTGTTCTCTCTACTATTCTTCTCTCTGTTCTCTCATACTATTCCTCTCTCTGTTCTCTCTACTATTTCCCTCTCTCTGTTTCTCTACTATTCCTCTCTCTGTTCTCTCTACTATTCCTCTCTCTGTTCTCTCTACTATTCCTCTCTCTGTTCTCTCTACTATTATTCTCTCTGTTCTCTCTACTATTCCTCTCTCTGTTCTCTCTACTATTCCTCTCTCTGTTCTCTCTACTATTCCTCTCTCTGTTCTCTCTACTATTCCTCTCTCTGTTCTCTCTACTATTCCTCTCTCTGTTCTCTCTACTATTCCTCTCTCTGTTCTCTCTCTCTACTATTCCTCTCTCTGTTCTCTCTACTATTCCTCTCTTTGTTTCTCTCTACTATTCTTCTCTCTGTTCTCTCTACTATTCCTCTCTCTGTTCTCTCTACTCTTCCTCTTCTCTGTTCTCATCTACTATTCTCTCTCTGTTCTCTCTACTATTCCTCTCTCTGTTCTCTCTACTTATTCCTCTCTCTGTTCTCTCTCTTACTATTCCTCTCTCTGTTCTCTCTACTATTCTCTCTCTGTTCTCTCTACTATTCCTCTCTCTGTTCTCTCTACTATTCTTCTCTCTGTTCTCTCTACTATTCCTCTCTCTGTTCTCTCTACTATTCCTCTCTCTGTTCTCTCTACTATTCCTCTCTCTGTTCTCTCTACTATTCCTCTCTCTGTTCTCTCTACTACTCCTCTCTCTGTTCTCTCTACTATTCCTCTCTCTGTTCTCTCTACTATTCCTCTCTCTGTTCTCCCTCTCTACTATTATTCTCTCTGTTCTCTCTACTATTCCTCTCTCTGTTCTCTCTACTATTCCTCTCTCTGTTCTCTCTACTATTTCTTCTCTCTGTTCTCTCTACTATTCCCTCTCTACTGTTCTCTTACTATTCTTCCTCTCTGTTCTCTCTACTATCCTCTCTCTGTTCTCTCTACTATTCCTCCTCTCTGTTCTCTCTACTATTCCTCTCTCTGTTCTCTCTACTATTCCTCTCTTCTCTATCTCCTCTGCTACTATTATTCTCTCTGTTCTCACTACTATTCCTCTCTCTGTTTCTCTCTACTATTCCCTCTCTCTGTTCTCATCTACATTCCTCTCCTCTGTTCTCTCTCCTCTCTACTATTCCTCTCCTTGTTCTCTCTACTATTCCTCACACTGTTCTCTCTCTCTCTAAACTATTCCTCTCTGTTCTCTCTCTCTACTATTCCTCTCTCTGTTCGTCTCTACTAATTCCCTCCTGTTTCTCTTTCTCTCTTCTATTAAATTCCTCTTCTCTGTTCTCTCTCCTCTACGATTCCTCTCTCTGTTCTACCTCTACTATTCCTCTCTCTGTTCACTCTCTCATTCTAACTATTCCTCTCTCTGTTCTCTTCTACTATTCCTCTCTCTGTCTCTCCTCTCTCTTACTATTCCTCCTCTGTTCTCTCTACTATTCCTCTCTCTGTCTCACTACATTCCTCTCTCCTGTTCTTCTCTCTCTCTACTATTCCTCTCATCTGTTTTCCTCTACTATTCCTCTCTACTAGGCCTCTCGCTGTGATCTCTACTATCCTCTCTCTGTCTCTCTACTATGCCCTCTCTCTGTTCTCTCTCTACTATTTCCCCTCTTCTGTTCTCTCTCTCATCCTACTATTCCTCTCTCTGTTCTCTCTACTATTCCTCTCTCTGTTCTTCTCTATTCCTCTCCGTTCTCTCTACTATTCCTCTCTCTGTTTCTCTCTCTCTACTATTCCTCTCTCTGTTCTCTCTACTATTCCTCTCTTCTGTTCTCTCTACTATTCCTCTCTCTGTTCTCTCTACTATTCTCTCTGTTCTCTCTACATTCCTCTCTCTCTCTCTCTCTACTATTCCTCCTCTGTTCTCTCTTCTATTCCTCTCTCTGTTCTCTACTATTCCTCTCTCTGTTCTCTCTCTCTACTATCTACTCTCTCTCTGTTCTCTAACTCTCTCGCTCATCTCTCTACTGTCTTCTACTCTCTCTGTTCCTCTCTCTACTATTCCTCTCTCTGTTTCTCTCTACTATCCTCTCTCTGTTCTCTCTCTCTGTTCTCTCTACTATTCCTCTCTCTGTTCTCTCTCTCTACTATTCCTCTCTCTGTTCTCTCTACTATTCTCTCATCTGTTCTCTCTACTATTCCTCTCTCTGTTCTCTCTACTATTCCTCTCTCTGTTCTCTCTACTATTCCTCTCTCTGTTCTCTCTACTATTCCTCTCTCTACTATTCCTCTCTCTGTTCTCTCTCTCTACTATTCCTCTCTCTGTTCTCTCTACTATTCCTCTCTCTACTATTCCTCTCTCTGTTCTCTCTCTCTACTATTCCTCTCTCTGTTCTCTCTCTCTACTATTCCTCTCTCTGTTCTCTCTACTATTCCTCTCTCTGTTCTCTCTCTCTACTATTCCTCTCTCTGTTCTCTCTCTACTATTCCTCTCTCTGTTCTCTCTACTATTCCTCTCTCTGTTCTCTCTCTCTACTATTCCTCTCTCTGTTCTCTCTACTATTCCTCTCTCTGTTCTCTCTACTATTCCTCTCTCTGTTCTCTCTCTCTACTATTCCTCTCTCTGTTCTCTCTCTCTACTATTCCTCTCTCTGTTCTCTCTACTATTCCTCTCTCTGTTCTCTCTCTCTACTATTCCTCTCTCTGTTCTCTCTACTATTCCTCTCTCTGTTCTCTCTCTCTACTATTCCTCTCTCTGTTCTCTCTACTATTCCTCTCTCTGTTCTCTCTCTCTACTATTCCTCTCTCTGTTCTCTCTACTATTCCTCTCTCTGTTCTCTCTACTATTCCTCTCTCTGTTCTCTCTACTATTCCTCTCTCTGTTCTCTCTACTATTCCTCTCTCTGTTCTCTCTACTATTCCTCTCTCTGTTCTCTCTACTATTCCTCTCTCTGTTCTCTCTCTCTACTATTCCTCTCTCTGTTCTCTCTACTATTCCTCTCTCTGTTCTCTCTCTCTACTATTCCTCTCTCTGTTCTCTCTACTATTCCTCTCTCTGTTCTCTCTACTATTCCTCTCTCTGTTCTCTCTACTATTCCTCTCTCTGTTCTCTCTACTATTCCTCTCTCTGTTCTCTCTACTATTCCTCTCTCTGTTCTCTCTCTCTACTATTCCTCTCTCTGTTCTCTCTACTATTCCTCTCTCTGTTCTCTCTACTATTCCTCTCTCTGTTCTCTCTCTCTCTACTATTCCTCTCTCTGTTCTCTCTACTATTCCTCTCTCTGTTCTCTCTACTATTCCTCTCTCTGTTCTCTCTACTATTCCTCTCTCTGTTCTCTCTCTACTATTCCTCTCTCTGTTCTCTCTACTATTCCTCTCTCTGTTCTCTCTACTATTCCTCTCTCTGTTCTCTCTACTATTCCTCTCTCTGTTCTCTCTACTATTCCTCTCTCTGTTCTCTCTACTATTCCTCTCTCTGTTCTCTCTCTACTATTCCTCTCTCTGTTCTCTCTCTCTACTATTCCTCTCTCTGTTCTCTCTCTCTACTATTCCTCTCTCTGTTCTCTCTACTATTCCTCTCTGTTCTCTCTACTATTCCTCTCTCTGTTCTCTCTACTATTCCTCTCTCTGTTCTCTCTCTACTATTCCTCTCTCTGTTCTCTCTCTCTACTATTCCTCTTCTTTCTCTCTCTTTTCAATCTCTACTATTCCTCTCTCTGTTCTCTCGCTACTATTTCTCTTTCTGTTCTCTCTCTCTACTATTTCTCTCTTTTCAATCTCTACTATTTCTCTCTCTGTTCTCTCTCTACTATTCCTCTCTCTGTTCTCTCTCTACTATTTCTCTCTCTGTTCTCTCTCTACTATTCCTCTCTACTGTTTCTCTCTCTCTACTATTCCTCTCTACTATTTCTCTCTCTGTTCTCTCTCAACTATTCCTCTCTACTATTTCTCTCTCTGTTCTCTCTCTACTATTTCTCTCTCTGTTCTCTCTCTACTATTCCTCTCTACTATTTCTCTCTCTGTTCTCTCTCTACTATTCCTCTCTACTATTTCTCTCTCTGTTCTCTCTCTCTACTATACCTCTCTCTACTATTCCTCTCAAGTTTTTTCAAGTTCAGTTTGCTTTATTGACATGAGAAATTTACATTTGTATTGTCAAAGCATTCGTAGTATAAATAAATAAACAATGATAAATGATGATAAATAAATGTAAAAACATAAATATATACATTAATTAAAGATTAATTGTTAAAAGTAATAACATGCATATGTAAAACAAACATAAATCAAAGAAAATATACATGTAGAAGTTAATAAAATAAATAATTCCTAAATATATATATACAATATCAAACAAATAAAAGAAAAAGATGAAAGAATATTCAAACAGATAATTCATACAGACAGTAATATATACAAAGTGTGTGGGTACAGTGGGTACTGTATATAGTGGGTACCTCTCTCTCTCTCTCTCTCTCTCTCTCTCTCACTGGCTGTGATTTCCTCCTCTTTTAGCTTGTTCTGTGGTCCAAATTAAACTACGTACTTTATTTAACCTCTTCATCACACACACACACACACACACTCACACACACTCTCTTCCTCCTTTTATTTTTTATCAACAGTTCTTCATTACCCCTCTCTCTCCCTCTCTCTCTCCCTCGCTCTCTCTCTCTCTCTGTTTGTGTAAAGTGGGTTGTTAAACGTGTGACATTGTGAGGGAGGTTTTGGGGCTTCACTGTTAGAGCTGCTGTGCTCCCGAGTGATAACTGAACGCGTCTATGAAATATTAAGCCTGTCGTTGCTGGTTTTATGAATGGTGCCGTCCTCTCGATGCCTCTCTCTTTGAGAATTTTCCTCCTCCTGCTCCGCACGGCTTCCTGCGCACTGAGAACTGTCAGAGATCGCTGCTGTCCGTGGTCCTGAAACTGCCTTCCCCCCCCCTGGGGCTGTTTCTCCTTTTTCCCCCCCTCCAACAAAGCAGCCCAGCGCCTCTCGGCCAGAACTGCCTCCTCCATCGGCCCTGTTTACACTTCACAGTAACCCTGATCTGATCCGGCTGCGCTGCGCTCATTTTAATGCTTCACAAAAAACATTTTGCAGAAACACAGGAGAGCGTCGGAGGCAGCGGAACTAACAGAGAGAGAGAAGAGCAGCCACAGTTCAAATAAGCCTGATGCAATCATGAGGTTTTAGCTAAAGATAACTGTAAATTAAATGATTAACAGTTCATTTCTCTAGTGTTGTATGCAGACATTAAAGTACAAGTGTATCAGTTTTGCATTCGTTCTGGCCCAGAAAACCAGCCGTCTACAGAAAAACGTGTATCTTAATTTTCAACCATTTTTATTTTTCTACATCATTTGAACTCGACAGCTGCTGTTTACATTGTGTTTTAGTTTCAGGATGAATGGACTAATAGAAATGCTCCGAAATAACTTGAAAATAATTCTGGTTCCATTGACTTCCATTGAAAGTAAAGACAGTTTTGGTCCTCTCCTGTAAAGTTGTCATTTTGGACAGTGACTGTGTTTTTCTAGCTTGAGATTTGAACAGTGAATGTTTGATATTGAGGAGTTTGTTTGCTTTTGATTGGTCTAATTCATCTTCAGGCACTTTGTGTTATTACAGTGTTTCTCCTAGATAGCTGCTTTCAGACCCCTCATAGTTACCAGTGTTTTGTGTGTGTGTGTGTGTGTGTGTGTGTGTGTGTGTGTATGGTGTCATCCGTAGTGCAGGGACCCGTTGCAGCATCGAGCTGCGTTATTGAAGACAGTATATGTGTGAACATGCTATGTTATATAACAAATATCTTTCCAAATAAGTTGGGATGCTGTGCACGAGTGTAATCATGTGCAAATCATTTAAACCCTATTTTTCATACAAAAAAATACAAATACAACATATTAAATCCCTTATTTTATTTAGGCCGACTTCGAGTTTGACGGCCACAACGTATTTAACGAAAGTTTGTTCAGGTTGATGTTCAGCACGGAACTGATTCCATGATTTCTAAAAGGATTTTTAAACTTTTTTTTTTGTTTGGACCAGAAAACACAGTTCTTGTATGAATGCTTTACAGTTTTTAATGAGTGTGAATTGGTTAGCATTACAGCTACTGAGTGCTGATTGGTTAGCTTTGTTGCTACTGAGTGCTGAGTGGTTGACATTACAGCTACTGAGTGCTAATTGGTTGCCATTACAGCTACTGAGTGTTGATTGGTTAGTATTATTGCTACTGAGTGCTGATTGGTTGCCATTACTGCTACTGAGTGTTGATTGGTTGACATTACTGCTACTGAGTGCTGACTGGATAGCATTACTGCTATTGAGTGCTGATTGGTTGACATTACTGCTACTGAGTGTTGAGTGATTAGCATTACTGCTACAGAGTGCTGATTTTAATTACCTTTGCTGCTACTGAGTTCTGCTGATTTTTTAGCATTACTGCTATTAAGTGCTGATTGGTTAGTCTTACAGTTACTGAGTGCTGACTGATTGCATTACAGCTACTAAGTGCTGATTGGTTAGTCTTACAGTTACTGAGTGCTGACTGATTGCATTACAGCTACTAAGTGCTGATTGGTTAGTCTTACAGTTACTGAGTGCTGACTGATTGCATTACAGCTACTAAGTGCTGATTGGTTAGTCTTACAGTTACTGAGTGCTGACTGATTGCATTACAGCTACTAAGTGCTGACTGGTTAGTCTTACAGTTACTGAGTGCTGACTGATTGCATTACAGCTACTAAGTGCTGATTGGTTAGTCTTACAGTTACTGAGTGCTGACTGATTGCATTACAGCTACTAAGTGCTGATTGGTTAGTCTTACAGTTACTGAGTGCTGACTGATTGCATTACAGCTACTAGGTGCTGATTGGTTGGCATTACTGCTATTGAGTGTTAATTGGTTAGCGTTCCTGCTACTGAGTGCTGATTGTTTAGCATTACTGCTACTGAGTGGTGATTGGTTGACATTGCAGTTACTGAGTCTGGATTGGTTAGCATTACTGCTACTGGGTCTTGATTGGTTGGCATTAACATTATGGCTAGTGAGTCCTGATTACTCAGCTTATTGCTACCGAGTTCTGGTTTTAATGTTACACGTGGGCTGTGGTAAAGCCCCTTATTGTTGTATTGTCTTTGAATGGTTTTTGTTTACATCTAAACTACTGAATTAGGAATGAAATGCTGAAAAGTTTCAGATCAGTTGTCTTACATTTACATTACAGCATTTAGCGGACACTCTTATCTAGAGCCACTCACAGAAGTGCTTTGTGTTCGGTCAGGTTATGTATCTCTAGCTAGTACAAACAGGTTGAAATCCAAACTACCCTTGACCCCTGCCAGAAACAAGGGGCCAGGTCTGATACCTAGAGATAAGACAACAAGATACAAGGTTAGATACAGTACAAGGGCAATACCCAGCCTCTTAAATTTCTTGTATTATTATTTGTAATCTCTTACCCTTATTTTATCTTAATTTTTTACTAATTAAATCTTAACTTTTATCTGTTTTTAGTATTATTATTATTTCTACTTTTATATTCACTGTTATTTTAAAATTTTCATTTGATGTGTATTAGCTACTTTCTTCTCAGTTTTTTAAATTTATAATGATTAAATGTTGGTTTTTTTTTCTTTATATCAATCACTGTCCATGTAAATGCTCAGCTACATTAATAATGAGGGTTGCCCTCAATGTACATCCGAGCTTAAATAAAGGTTTGGATTGATTGATTGATTAAGTGCTCCTGCCTTGAAGATAAAGAGTTAAGCACAGCTGGATAAGTGCTTGAAGTGATTCAGTTCAATAATACAGTAGATTAGTGCTTATAAGTGCTTCTCAAAGAGACGGTGGTCTTCATTCTGCATTTGAAGACCATGAGAGAGTCTGCTGTTTGGACAGCCAATGGAAGTTTGTCTTCCATGTGTCTTGAGGGATGGCGGGTCAAGCTGTTGAGCTGTACTTGAAGCTCGAATGGCTCGAGGTACAGAACGACTTTTGACCATTGACCAAGTACAGAGGAGCCGGTCCTTTCTTGGTTTTGTAGGTAAGCATCAGGCAAGCATCAGATTCAGACACTAGACACAACTGCATGCATTCAAACTAAGGGTGTGTCTCAAACCCTAGTGAGTGTGTAAGTAGGCTGTCTATGTAGGCAGCTGTGTAAGTAGCAGTGTTCTCTCCTCATCTCTCCTCATAAAACAGATTACTGAGACGCTCTAGTTAGAGAGAGACTGCGTCACGGCTTGTTCCCGCCCACTGCAGCACGCCACCGGTGGTTTAGCTGGTTGCTAAGCTACTGACGGGCTATCCAAAACAATAGCCTTAGGCTTAAAAGCCAGCTAGCATAAATGCTAATGGCTCGAGTATAAAACTGCTAAATGGTGAAGGACTCTTTACAGAGTTGATAATAAAATACTGTTTTGTGTGATTATATGACCAGAAACACATTAAAACTCCAGAGAGAATCAAAATAACTCACATTTTAAAACCACTTCACTGCTCATAGATTAGCCTGTGTTACATCATGGGATTGTCTTAGCGGCTGAGGAAGCGTTCAATGCTTCCTTAAAATCAGGTCTAAATAAGGTTTCTCAGTAGGCAGCATGTTTAAGGTATGTAAGTATTGGGACAGTCTACATGTCGGGAGCGCATACTATGATGTAAAATGCTGCCTATGAAGGAGCTCACTAGGTTTTGAGACACACCCTATTAGTTTGGCATCACCTTTTCACCTGATCCCTGGTGCTGAATTGGCCAGTTGAGTGGTTGTGATTTATCTGTGACGTCTCACTGACCGATACTTTCCTGCTGCTGCTTTTCTTCAGTTCATAAAGCATCAGCGACTTTCCCTCCACCAGCAGTGTCGGGGGTAATGAGGTACAATGTAACGCATTACAGCTAAATATTTTGTAATCACATTATAGTTATTATCTTGATAAAAAACCTGTTACTTGCAATGCTTCCATTTTTTAATATAAATATTATTTTAAATGGCCAAAATGGAAAATAAGTCCTGAAGCTGTTTTCTGCGTAATTCGTGAATTGACGGCTTGCTGCAGCGGACTGCTGGGCATGTCATGCAACTGAACGTGATGAGCGCGGTGCAGTTTGGCAACAACGGCAGAGGAGGAGAGTGAATGTTTTCACAAATGGAGATATTCTCCTTATTTAGAATTTTTGTTTCACGCAAAGATAAAAACAGTGACGTGTGAGTTATGTCCAGGCCGAAACACCTTTCACCTGCAGCTAACTCTTAATCAGGGTGCACGGTAAAACAAAACTCGTCACTAAAAACCCATGCATCGAAGAAGAGTGCCCCCAATAGCACCCAAACAAGCGCTAGGAGGAAAGATAACAAGTACCAGTAATTAGTTTTAAAGGATCCCCTTGAAGATCTGAGAACTTCTTTCATTTATAAAGAGTTTATTTCTGTGAATTCAGTTCTTATACTCATATACTCAGTTCTTATACTCAGTTCTTATACTCTTATACTCAGTTCTTATACTCTTATACTCAGTTCTTATACTCTTATACTCAGTTCTTATACTCTTATACTCAGTTCTTATTCTCTTATACTCAGTTCTTATACTCTTATACTCAATTCTTATACTCTTATACTCAATTCTTATACTCTTATACTCAATTCTTATTCTCTTATACTCAGTTCTTATACTCTTATACTCAGTTCTTATACTCTTATACTCAATTTTTATTCTTTTATACTCAGTTCTTATACACTTATACTCAGTTCTTATACTCTTATACTCAGTTCTTATACTCTTATACTCAGTTATTTTACTCTTATACTCAGTTTTTATACTCTTATACTCAGTTCTTTTACTCTTATACTCAGTTCTTATACTCTTATACTCAGTTCTTATACTCTTATACTCAGTTCTTATACTTCTATATTCAGTTCTTATACTCTTATACTCAGTTCTTATACTCTTATACTCAGTTCTTATACTCTTATACTCAGTTATTTTACTCTTATACTCAGTTCTTATACTCTTATACTCAGTTCTTTTACTCTTATACTCAGTTCTTATACTCTTATACTCAGTTCTTATACTTCTATATTCAGTTCTTATACTCTTATACTCAGTTCTTATACTCTTATACTCAGTTCTTATACTCAGTTCTTATTCTATTATACTCAGTTCTTATGCTCTTATACTCAGTTATTTTACTCTTATACTCAGTTTTTATACTCTTATACTCAGTTCTTATACTCTTATACTCAGTTCTTATACTCTTATACTCAGTTCTTATACTCAGTTCTTATTCTATTATACTCAGTTCTTATGCTCTTATACTCAGTTATTTTACTCTTATACTCAGTTTTTATTCTCTTATACTCAGTTCTTATACTCTTATACTCAGTTCTTATACTCTTATACTCAGTTCTTATACTCTCATACTCAGTTCTTATACTCAGTTCTTATTCTATTATACTCAGTTCTTATACTCTTATACTCAGTTCTTATACTCTTATACTCAGTTCTTATACTCAGTTCTTATTCTATTATACTCAGTTCTTATACTCTTATACTCAGTTCTTATACTCTTATACTCAGTTCTTATACTCAGTTCTTATTCTATTATACTCAGTTCTTATACTCTTATACTCAGTTCTTTTACTCTTATACTTAGTTCTTATACTCTTATACTCAGTTCTTTTACTCTTATACTCAGTTCTTATACTCTTATACTCAGTTCTTATACTCTTATACTCAGTTCTTTTATTCTTATACTCAGTTCTTATACTCTTATACTCAGTTCTTTTACTCTTATACTCAGTTCTTATACTCTTATACTCAGTTCTTATACTCTTATACTCAGTTCTTATACTCAGTTCTTATTCTATTATACTCAGTTCTTATTCTATTATACTCAGTTCTTATACTATTATACTCAGTTCTTATACTCTTATACTCAGTTATTTTACTCTTATACTCAGTTCTTATACTCTTATTCTCAGTTCTTTTACTCTTATACTCAGTTCTTATACTCTTATACTCAGTTCTTATACTCTTATACTCAGTTCTTTTACTCTTATACTCAGTTCTTATACTCTTATACTCAGTTCTTATACTCTTATACTCAGTTCTTATACTCTTATACTCTTATACTCTTGTACTCGTATACTCAGTTCTTATACTCTTATACTCGTATACTCAGTTATTATATGCCTGTGGTGAAATGTTGACATGTTAGTTTTGTTTTGTTGTATCACTAAAGAAAGCTTTGTTGGACTTTATTTTTCTGTTGCTAAAATACACTGACTTGTTCTGAGGAAATAAGTAACACTGAGTAAAGTGAAATCCATTCTATACACATTAAGTACTACTGATACCTGAATGGGTTTCAGGATGTAACTTAAAAGTAATGAGGTATTAGATCACATATTCCAGGAAGTAATGAGTAAAGTAATCTCATTACAATTTTAATGAGTAATAAGTAATGGATTACCGTTTTTACTGTCCACGAGACAGTAGAATCACACACAGCTGTATCTTCTCCAGCTGGACTGGGCTCTGAATTGATGACCAGTGAGGC
This sequence comes from Megaleporinus macrocephalus, assembly GCA_021613375.1. Taxonomy (NCBI): domain Eukaryota; kingdom Metazoa; phylum Chordata; class Actinopteri; order Characiformes; family Anostomidae; genus Megaleporinus; species Megaleporinus macrocephalus. The sequence goes on along the minus strand of CM038713.1, from coordinate 7,622,744 downwards.
GTTCATGGATCGGCTCCAGATGCCGTCCTTCACCGTGTTCTTTTAACTGATTTCCTCGGCGGTCCTGCTGGCACTTTTCCACCTTTACCTGGAGCGAGCGATATTAAACACAGCCGTCACGCTTCTCACCGATGGATTAATTAAGGAAAAGGTCTGAATATTAATTAGTATGGAGAAATGATGCTTTGAGGTCATCGTGCACTTATAATATCTGCTTGTGGAGTGAGTGTGAGAGCTTTCGCTCTTATGTGGGTCTCTGTTAGTTCTGTTCTAAGTCTTTATGGAATGATCGGGAATAAATTATGATCCAAGATCCACTCCCACCGGGACAGAATTCCTGTGCGGAAGAAGATGGAATAATTAGACGTGTTTCAGTTCATGCAAACAAAACACAGCACTGCAGTAACACAGCAGACTGTAATCTTCTATTAACAATAGTTGTCGTATAACAGCGGGAGATATTAGGCAGTGAGTTACGTGGGGTAAAGGTTTATTTCAGTGCAAATGGAAGAGGCCTCTCATTTAGTGTCATCAGCTTATTGCATTAAACAAAGGCCAGTTTTAGCAAGTCTTTGTGATGTTTTAAGAGCCACGGTATCCAGGGTAATGTCAGCATATAACCAAGAAGAACCAACCACATCCAACAGGATTATCTGTGGACGCAAGAGGAAGCTGTCTGAAAGGGATGTTGGGTTCTAACCCGGATTGTATCCAAAAAACATAAAACCACGGCTGATCAAATCACGGCAGAGTTAAATGTGCACCTCAGCTTCTCCTGTTTCCACCAGAACTGTCCGTCAGGAGCTCCACAGGGTCAATATACACGGCTGGGCTGCTATAGCCAAACCTTTGATCACTCGTGCCAATGCTAAACGTCGGTTTCAATGGTGCAAGGAGTGCAAATCTTGGGCTGTGGACAATGTGAAACATGTACTGTTCTCTGATGATCCACCTTTACTGTTTTCCACACATCCGGGAGAGTTACTGTGTGGTGAAAGCCCCAAAGAAGCGTACCACCCAGACTGTTGCATGCCCAGAGTGAAGCATGGGGGTGGATGAGTGATGTTTGGGCTGCCATATCATGGCATTCTCTCGGCCCAATACTTGTGCTAGATGGGCGCGTCACTGCCAAGGACTACCGAACCATTCTGGAGGACCTTGTGCATCCAATGGTTCAAACATTGTATCCTGAAGGCGGTGCCGTGTCCACCAGCATCACGTAGTGACCTGGCCACTATCCTGCAAGAAGAATGTCTTAAAATCCCTCTGACCACTGTGCAGGACTTGTATATGTCATTCCCAAGATGAATTGACGCTGTATTGGCCGCAAAAGGAGGCCCTACACCATACTAATAAATTATTGTGGTCTAAGACCAGGTGTTTCAGTTTCATTGTCCAACCACTGTATGTGTATATATCTTGGGAAAGTAAAATCATCCTAAATCAGGTCTCAATAGCTGATATGTCTCATTCATGAGGACATCCATCCATTATCTATTATCTTCCGGTGGGGTTGGAGCCAATCTCCATGGACAGTCCATCACATGGCCAACAAACACTCATACCTACACCCAATTTAGAGTGAGGATCAACCTAACATGCATGTGTTTGGACTGTGGGAGGAAACTGGAGTACCCGGAGGAAACCCACTCAAGCACGGGGAGAACATACACACTCCACACAGAACCATCGGGACCAGGAATCCAACCCAGATCATCTTGCTGCCCTCATTAGAACATTTCAAGTCATTTTATTAAGTGTAACTGTATCACTATATCATCATATCACTTTAGCTTGTTTTAGGAAATGTTATGAGACAATTTGCAAACGTTAAAAGGAAACTCCACCAATCTTTGAGCAACTAGTAATTATTGAATCTGAGTCATTCAGAGTGGTTTGGTAGGAAACTGATCATTCTACACAAATTTAAGTCTTACAGTACTGTGGAAAGGTTGTCTGCACTTATTATATACTTATTATTCTTATTATATTTAAATAGCTATTTGTTTTATAGTGGAAGCTAATTGCAAGTAATGTCCTTACAGTTAGTGTGTGTATTTAACCCTTTCCAAGCTTCTCCTTGTGAAACCCAGTACTATTCACAGTTCTCATCTAATACCTGCTTTGACTGCTCAGTACCTCATTAAGCTAAATCAAGATTGCTGCTGAAGGAACTGAATACATTCATACAATGTCTGGGGCGTCCAGGAGAAATCTGGAACCTAACTTTGTTCTTCAAACTGGATCAAGATCTGATCTACTTCTCTCACAATAAGATATTCATGTTACTTTGTATTGTATGTAGGATTATTTACATCTGTTCTAATATATGCAGTATGTACAGACTATTTTGCCTCACAGCACCCTATATGTATCCCTCCGCCATGATCGGCTTAAAATAAATGGATTTAAATACACTTTAAGTCGAAACTTAACACAAAATATATGTGTCATGTGATATTAAGCAGCATATATCCAATCGCTTCTTGCAATACCTTTATGTGAGGAAGCTTTTAGAGGTGGACGTCTGGTTCCATTCACCACCACTGTGAACATTTTGGTTTGTTTCTTTAGAAATACAGAGCAAACACGTCTAAATTACTTCAACCATTTACCTATGTAGAAGTATAGTAATATCAGTGGGGTTTCCTTTGCTGCTTGCATTGTATATGAGCTGTTGGGCATGTGAAGTGCTCTGTTTTGACTGAACAACAAAGAAAAACTATACAAGCCTCATTTTTCCAGCAGTTGAATGACTTTAATAGATGTCTTCCCTCTTAACAGCCAGAAAATCACACCGAAGAGCCTCATATCCATAATGGAGCTCATCGCTTAACTGCCTTGTTCGAAGCCCAGTTCTTTATAACCCCATACTGGAGGGTGGGGCTACATGGAAGAGACTGAAAGTAAGCACTACAATCACAAATAGCAGCTGTTTATAGATGTATATTCATTTCATAATGGTTTTCATAATGATATTGAGCCTCTAATTTGTGTTTTCATGTGGCCTGTAGCTCGTGGGGAGGTTTCCAACCAAGACGTGACAGAGAAATGAGTGTATTTCTACTATGATTGTAGAGTTTAATAACAGCATGTCTGATTATTAAATAAGGACAGAGTAAAACGCATTCCATTAGGTCTTCTCTGAAGGCTTGGAAGGGTCTTTACTGCTGTACACTGTGCTCTGCTAAAAGGTTGGCCCCCCTGGTGAAGAGGGGCAACTAAAAAAATGCTTTTTAATACATTTTTGTTGTTTTTCGGTGAAACACAAGTGAGGTACGAGTGCAGACTGTCCTTTCAGCAGAATTCCAGGTCATTAGCTGTGAAATGAGGCTGTCAGCTGACGGCGCACACACACACACACGGGTACATTCATAACCTCTCTGAAAACAGCGAACATGACAAATAACCGACGGGTCAGATACGCCGATGAGGGGCCAGAACTGTGACCTTGATGACCGATTTGAAATGTTGTGAGAAAGTTTGAGGCACTTGGGGATATTATTATATTTAATAAGCTATTTTTTTCCAGACAGGAAGCTTTTAATTGCTCAGTAAAACACTTAATTATTTAATTATTATTAACATTATTATTTTATATTCTAACAGTATTAATACAGTAAGTAGTGCTTTTACATACGTCAGTGTGTTTATTTATTTATTGTAATAGGGCTGCACCTAACGATTAATTTATTAATCATTTAATTTACTGATTTTTAAAATTTATTTATTTATTTTTCAATTATTCATCTGTTGACTAATTTATATAACGTGAGTGTGTTAGGAATTACAATTTTTATTATTTTGTTATGGATTTTTAACCAATGGATGATTTTGTGTGTGCGTATCTGTAAATAAATAATAAATAAATATGCAGGGCCATTCTAGACTTACTGTATTAAAGGGTACCTTAAATGGTTTAAGACTAAGAGTCTACGCTCTGACTCGACTTTTAGAGGCACAAGAAACCGGACAGTTTGTGGACTATATATTTTGGGTGAGAGTCGTTTGAGAAGCAGCTATGTGTGTTTTAAAGCTCCCGCAGTATCTAGAACAGTCTTAGGTTCTACACTGGACGATTAAGAAATGGTTAGCAATGAGACTTTACAAGTGACTCTACTGAAAGAAACATGATACACGTGTTAATAATCTTAAAATAATCTATAAGATAAGATAAACAGGTAAACAGGTGCTGTCCTGCTGCTGTGTTGATGAAGCTCTACGGGATGTTTGATCTTCAAGGTCTCATTTAGCAGTTGTACTGTTGTGATCATCTCCACTATGCAGAGCTGACAGAGCACCACACTGTTGTGTTTCTGTGTGAAACACTCCCACAACGTTAGATGCGAGTGATGTACGCGAGTGATTGTTTGTAGCTGCAGCTCGCACTCCGGATAAATCCATGCTGTCAGTAGGCGCAGCCACCTTTGTGACGCAGCAACCCACGTTATGCTAATCAACGCTAATCCTACTTTCCGAGCTTCTCCTTGTGGAAACAACCCAGTATTATTATCAGTTCTCATCTAATACCTGCTTTGACTGCTCAGTACTTCATTAAGCTAAATCAAGATTGCTGCTGAAGGAACTGAACACATTCATACAATGTCTGGGGCGTCCAGGAGAAATCTGGAACTACACTTTGTTCTTCAAACTGGATCAAGATCTGATCTACTTCTCTCACAATAACACATTCATGTTACTTTGTATTGTATGTATGATTATCTACATCTGTTCTAATCAGATCTGCTGTTCTTACTGGTGAACATACACTTATTAGTAAGTGTATATATAATAAATGTGTATATAATAAGTGTATATATAAATAACTACAGTAGTGTAGTTTACTAAACATAGTGTATTAATGCTAGAGATGTTAAGCAGTGACTCAAACACATGTTGACTGTATTCCAACTAGTTAGTTTATTAATACTGGACCGTGTAAGGCAGGTCTCACAGCTTCACCTGTACATTTATACATGAACTGAAAGTGGCATGAAATGAAGGAGAATAAAGATGATGTTTTTTGTCATATTACAGTGCAGACTCACTCACTCTCTCTCTCTCTCTCTCTCTCTCTCTCTCTCTCTCTCACTGTTGCACAGCAGATCTTCACTCTCACACACGTTCATATACTTAGGTGCATCTTAAGTGGACAACACACCTTTTACTGACCCTTACAGCAAGATTCTCCATTGGCTCTCTTTTTCTTTCCAGCACTGGTGAAAAGCTAATGTACATGGTACAACAATTTTTTGGCTCGTCCTCTTGTTCGTCTGTGTCTTGTTACCTCATTAAGCAGTCCTTGTCTTGCGAAGTCTTACAGGTTTATTTCTAAGCCTCCTAGCTTCCGTGTGTTTGTGTTTGTGCTCCTCTTTTGTCTAGCGCTCCCTCGTTTATTCTGCTTTCCCCCCAGCCTGCCTGCTTTTCTTCATTTGTTTACATTAGCAGCGCCTGTACGGCGAGCTCTGTTTTTGATGATGATGATTCTTAAACAGACCCCACATCTGCACCCCACTCCCCAGCCTCGCTCATTACGCTGATAAAACACGAGAACAATTTTCATAGTCTCTCGTCTTTACCCACTGAGCCAATATATCTGGAGGGCAAAATACACAGCACTGCTCTGGGGGACCCTCGGGTCTACAAAGAAGGCCTAATAGCTCCTGACAATTAAAAATACATATGTGTACATTTTTTTTAGCTGATATCTAATCAGGTTTGAATTGAATGCCACATATGGTGGGCAGCACACTGACCTCATTGTATCTACACTCTCTGTGCACTGTATCAGCTCCACTGATCATATAGGAGCTACACTTACAGACTGTAGTTCATCTGATTCTCTGTATACTTTATTACTCTGTTCTTTAATGATCAGGACCCCTACAGGACCACCACAGAGCAGATACTATTTGGGATTGTGAATCATTCTTTGCACTGCAGTGACACTGACGTGGTGATGTGTTAGTGTGTGTTGTGCTGGCGGGAGTGGATCAGACACAGCAGTGCTGCTGGAGTTTTTAACACCTCAGTGTCACTGCTGGACCATAAGAATCATCCACCAACCAGAACTATCCAGACAAGAGTGTCCTGTGAGCACTGAAGGACTAGAGGAACACAAACTGTGCAGCAGCAGATGAGCTACTGTCTCCAACTTTGCATCTACAAGGTGGACCAGCATGTCAGGAGTGTTCAAAGGAGCGGACAGTGAGTGGACACAGTGTTTAAACACTTCAGCTGCTGTGCCTGATCCTCTCACACCAGCACAACACAAACTAACACACCACCACTACGTCAGTGTCATTTCAGTGCTGAGAATGATGCACCTCCTTAATAGTACCTGGGGTGAACAGTACATGCTCAGTTGGAGGTGGTGCTCACTGTCTGTCTGTTAAAGCAGTACACTCTTTCAGTGTGCGAGTGTTTAGTATCCACGCAACTTGGACGCACTCTGTCCACCATCTTACCAACGTCCTGTGACACAAGACGTCAGACCACCACCGCTATTTATTTAAAAGCCCCCTTTACTGACGGGTTTAGATACTGTTTGTGGCACTGTTGTGTGTGCGCGCCTCCTGACTCTGTGCCACGCGCGCCTCCTGACTCTGTACCACGCGCGCCTCCTGACTCTGTGCCATGGGCGGCTCCTGACTCTGTGCCACGCGCGCCTCCTGACTCTGTGCCACGCGCGCCTCCTGACTCTGTGCCATGGGCGGCTCCTGACTCTGTGCCACGCGCGCCTCCTGACTCTGTGCCACGCGCGCCTCCTGACTCTGGGCCACGCGCGCCTCCTGACTCTGGGCCACGCGCGCCTCCTGACTCTGGGCCACGCGCGCCTCCTGACTCTGTGCCATGGGCGGCTCCTGACTCTGTGCCATGGGCGGCTCCTGACTCTGTGCCATGGGCGGCTCCTGACTCCTGTCCCTGTTGTTTTGTTTGTTTCTGTTTTTGTGCCTTGCCCTCTGCCCTGTCTCCTTCCTGGTCTGCTGTCTTGTGTTTGGTCCTGTTCTCGTGAATGAGTTCTGTCTGGTGTTTTGCCATTTTTTCTGTCGTTGTTTTGTTTTCCTTGTCCTCGTGTTGGTCTCCTCCGTTGTCTGCTTGGCGTCCTTTCTCGTTTCCCTCGACGTCCTCCTCCTGTGTCGCCTCGTCGACCACCTCCATGTTCGTCTGGTCGTTCATCCTCATCCCTGGTTTTGTGTTCTTCTGGGTTTTGTGTTCTGGTCTTTGTTCCTGTCTGCCTGCTCCAGCCTGTCTGTCTGTTCCCATCTGTTCCCGTTTGTCTGTCTGTCAGTTCCTTGTCGCCCGTTTGTCTGTCTGTCTGTTTGCCTGCCTGTCTGTCCCTGGCCTGTTTGGTTTGTCTGTTCCTGCCTGTCTGCCTGTTCCCGTTCGCCTGTCTGCGCCTGTCTGCCTGTTTTCGTCTGTCTGTCTGTTTCTGCTCGCCCGTCTGTCTGTCTGTTTCTGCTCGCCCGTCTGTCTGTCTGTCTGTCTGTCTGTCCGTTTCTGTCCTGTCTTTGTCCTGGCCTTCCTCTGGGGCGGCTCCTGGGGTGGTTCGGTTTAGCTCCCCGGTGTCTCGCCTTGGGAGGGGTAGGGTTAGGGTTTGGCTAGGTTGGGGTTGAGGTTGTGGTTAGGTTTAGGTTTAGGGTTAGGGTTACCCTAACTCCAACCCTAACCCTGAGATTTATGGACGTGTACAGAAGTTTAAAGTCTGGATTGTTAGGGTTAGGAATTGTTAGGGTTTGGATTGTTTTCTTGGGAACTCCAGTAAGAGACCATTGCAGTGATCAACTCTGCTTGTAGCACTTCTCAAATGATAAGAAGCTACTTTAGTAAATGTGTTTACGTGTGGAATAAAATTGAGCTCAGATAAAAAGAAGCACAAGATCAGCCTTTTTTTGTAGTAGTCTAAGTATGACTGTATACCTGACACATACAAGATAGACATATCTTCTTGTATGTTACTATCTTTGGATAAAATCTATAAAACATCTAAAACAGCCAATCCCAGCATCATCGGGTAAAGGTGGGGTACACCATGAACAGGTCACCACCGTGCTAAGCACTACACCACCTTACTAACCACCACACCACCTTACTAACCACTACACCACCATACTAACCACTACACCACCATACTAACCACTACACCACCTTACTAAGAACTACACCACCGTACTAACCACTACACCACCATACTAACCACTACACCACCGTACTAACCACTACACCACCATACTGACCACTACACCACCGTACTAACCACTACACCACCATACTGACCACTACACCACCGTACTAACCACTACACCACCGTACTAACCACTACACCACCATACTAACCACTACACCACCTTACTAAGAACTACACCACCGTACTAACCACTACACCACCTTACTAACCACTACACCACCATACTAACCACTACACCACCATACTAACCACTACACCACCGTACTAACCACTACACCACCATACTAACCACTACACCACCGTACTAACCCCTACACCACCGTACTAACCACTACACCACCGTACTAACCACTACACCACTGGACTAACCACTACACCACCGTACTAACCACTACACCACCTTACTAACCACTACACCACCGTACTAACCACTACACCACCTTACTAACCACTACACCACCGTACTAACTACTACACCACCGTACTAACCACTACACCACTGGACTAACCACTACACCACTATACTAACCACTACACCACCTTACTAAGAACTACACCACCGTACTAACCACTACACCACCATACTAACCACTACACCACCGTACTAACCACTACACCACTACTAACCACTACAACCACCTTACTAAACTACACCACCGTACTAACCACTACACCACCTTACTAACCACTACACCACCTTACTAACCACTACACCACCGTACTAACCAACACCACCATACTAACCACTACACCACCGTACTAACCCCTACACCACCGTACTAACCACTACACCACCGTACTAACCACTACACCACTGGACTAACCACTACACCAGCATACTAACCACTACACCACCGTACTAACCACTACACCACCGTACTAACCACTACACCACCTTACTAACCACTACACCACCGTACTAACCACTACACCACCGTATAAACCACTACAACCACTTATACTAACCCACATACACCACTATACTTACCACTACAACCACCATACTATCCACTACACCCACCATACTAACCACCTAACACCACCGTACTGACCACTACACCACCGTACTAACCACCTTTACACCACTAATACTACCACTACACCCCCATACTAACCTCTACACCACCATACTAAACCTCTACACCATATACTAACACACTACACCACCATACTAACCACTACTCCACCTTACTAAACACTACACACCGTCTAACTTACTACAACCACCTTTACTAACCACTACACCACCGTACTAACCACTACACCACCGTACTGACCACTACACCTCCATACTAACCACTACACCTCCATGCCACTGCAAAACATCTTTTACAAGCTTTATATGTACATATTTAATGTAAAACAGCTAAATGTGATGTGCGTCAGTGTTAAAGTAATGCTAACACAGTACTAGAAGTCCCATAGGGCAGCTAAGAAATAAGCTTTATCATATAGGGGTAGTAGGCCTGACTCTCATACTAACTGTTCACTACTGTAGTGCATTATAAGCACAAAATGATCACGTAGTTGATCTGTAATAATCACCGGTGTTTACTACCCTTACTGTTATTTCTGCTTAGACCCTTAAAATCTCACTTCTTCTCATTTGCAAAACTAGGTCTTCACAGAGCTGCGAACTTTCACAGCCACGCGCTTCATTAGCCTCGCATAGGGCTGCGTATTTACTCAGAAGTCAGTTCGTAGATACGAGCGGAGTGCGCGGCAGAATCCCCCCAAGATCCGAATTTTAATTTAATGAGCATTTCTAATGAGCGTCTCCGCGCGGAAGTGTGAGAGGGACGCGCGTGTGCGCTTCTCGTGTTTGTCTAACCTGATGACAGCTCCATTGCAGTAAACTGCACGCGGGGAATTTGCGTGAGCTTTTAATTGCCGGTAGCCTCGGCGTGGAGGAGTAAAAGTGCTGACTTCTCCTTGCTGTAAGGGTCGAGGTGGGGAGCGAAGCTGCCAGCTGTGATGGATGACGAGGCTGTCTGCTCTGGACGCAGGGGAGGAGGCCGCTGGCACGCTCTGGTTTTTATCCCGTTACGACTGCGCGCTTGTCAGGAAGCTCCCGGACCGAGACGACGACCTAGTTACATCCGACTGGGTGCTTTTCTCTTTCTGTTTATGAAGCCGGTCGCTTTGCTGGTCGGAAGCGAAGCCGCGTTTAATTGGACGCCTCGTTTATGTGCGGCCGCAATTGATTGCGTCCCCAGTCAGACAGTTAACCCCTGATCTCTCGCCGTAGCTGAAGTATGTGCTGATCTGTGTTAGTGGTCTGGTGCGACGTCCCCCAGTGGTTTCTTTCTGCTTCTCTTTTATTGTCTGTCCTTTATCATCCATTCATCTTTTCCATACATTGATTCCATTTTTATTAAGAGAGTTAAAGGGGAATTCCACCGAGTTGTCAAAATTCCTGGATGAGTTAATGGTTGCAGTGTAAACAAAGCCACTCAGAGTGATTTGGTGTGCAATGGTTCATTCTACTGATACGTACAGTGTCAGCTGAACTGTTCACAGTGGTGCTGAATGGAACCAGACATCGCTGGGTGTGGTAAGGTATTGTATTTTTTTAGACTGACCACTATTACACCAACAGTACATATACGAACTCAGAAGGTGTGTGTGGGTTCAGTCCTACACATCCGAGTGTCCTAACAAATCAGACAATGTCCTAACAAATCAGACAATGTCATAACAAATCAGACAGTGTTCAACAAATCAGACAATGGCCTACAAATCAGACAGTGTTCAACAAATCAGACAATGGCCTACAAATCAGACAGTGTCCTACAAATCAGACAATGTCCTAACAAATCAGACAATGTCCTACAAATGAGACAATGTTCTACAAATGTCCTAAAAATCAATGTCCTACACATCAGACATTGTCCTACAAATCAGATAATGTCCTACAAATGTCCTAAAAATCAATGTCCTACAAATCAGACAATATCCTAACAAATGTATCCTAACAAATGTATCCTAACAAATATCCTAACAAATCAGACTATGTCCTACAAATCAGACAATGTCCTACAAATCAGACAATGTCCTACAAATGTCCTAAAAATCAATGTCCTACAAATCAGACAATATCCTACAAATCAGACAATGTCCTAACAAATCAGACCATGTCCTAACAAATCAGACCATGTCTTAACAAAGGAAACAATGTCCTACAAATCAGACAATGTCCTAACAAATCAGAAAATATCCTAACAAATCAGACAATCTCATAACAAATCAAATGTTCTACATTTTTATTAATAGAGTTAAAGGGGAATTCCACTGAGTTGTCAAAATTCCTGGATGAGTTAATGGTTGCAGTGTAAACAAAGCCACTCAGAGTGATTTGGTGTGCAATGGTTCATTCTACTGATACGTACAGTGTCAGCTGAACTGTTCACAGTGGTGCTGAATGGAACCAGACATCGCTGGGTGTGGTAAGGTATTGTATTTTTTTAGACTGACCACTATTACACCAAGAGTACATATAAGAACTCAGAAGGTGTGTGTGGGTTCAGTCCTACAAATCCGAGTGTCCTAACAAATCAGACAATGTCCTAACAAATCAGACAGTGTTCAACAAATCAGACAATGGCCTACAAATCAGACAGTGTTCAACAAATCAGACAATGTCCTAACAAATCAGACAGTGTTCAACAAATCAGACAATGTCCTAACAAATCAGACAGTGTCCTAACAAATCAGACAATGTCCTAACAAATCAGACAGTGTTCAACAAATCAGACAATGTCCTAACAAATCAGACAGTGTCCTAACAAATCAGACAATGTCCTAACAAATCAGACAGTGTTCACCAAATCAGACAATGTCCTAACAAATCAGACAGTGTTCAACAAATCAGACAATGTCCTACAAATCAGACAATGTCCTAACAAATCAGACAGTGTTCAACAAATCAGACAATGTCCTACAAATCAGACAGTGTTCAACAAATCAGACAATGTCCTAACAAATCAGACAGTGTTCAACAAATCAGACAATGTCCTTACAAATCAGACAGTGTTCAACAAATCAGACAATGGCCTACAAATCAGACAGTGTCCTAACAAATGTCCTAAAAATCAATGTCCTACAAATCAGACAATATCCTAACAAATCAGACAATGGCCTACAAATCAGACAATGTCCTAACAAATGTCCTAAAAATCAATGTCCTACAAATCAGACAATATCCTAACAAATGAAACAATGTCCTACAAATCAGAAAATATCCTAACAAATGTATCCTAACAAATCAGACAATGTCCTACAAATCAGACAATGTCCTACAAATCAGACAGTGTCCTACAAATCAGACAGTGTTCTACAAATGTCCTAAAAATCAGTGTCCTACAAATCAGACAATATCCTAACAAATGTATCCTAACAAATCAAACAATGTCCTAACAAATGAGACAATGTCCTACAAATCAAATGTTCTGGTTGCTTCTCCTAAAACTTCAACAAGACTGTCTGGGAAGGCAGTGAACATGATGCAGCACTGCTGGACATGACGCTGTGTTTACTACTAAACTGAAAGGCTTTGTCTCTCAGCCTCCTGAATGAAGAACCTTTGTGTGTTTGTTGATTTAGAGATGGATGCTGCTGCTGCGAGCTGCCATGGAGGCCTTTCCGTAGAGTTCCCTCACTGACGCCCCGTCCACCTGTTCCTCTGCCCCGCTCGCGCTGCGTGTGGCATTTGGAGTATCAGGATCGAAACGCCAGGTATGCCGAACACTCCGCCTTGCTGCATTAGACCGAGAGCGGCTACCGGTCCCATCCACATCCCTGTCCAATTACCATGCTTTGTTACGCGCCAGCGTCGAAGCGGAGGTCTCGGAAAACCCCTGTGAAACACGAAGGTCGCCCACAGAAGCGGCTAATGAGAAAGCCTTTCGGAGCAGAATCAAAGAGATGGGAGAGACGGGATACGGAGGTGCACTTTAATGAGACTGCAGTGTGTCTTTTATCTGTGGAGTACATTACATAGTGAAACACATCCTTTTACTCCGAATACATTTCTACAGTGAAGCATTCCAGAGCTCGGATTCTCATGCAGGCGTCGAGCGCCGGGTCCTTTAACTTGTCGCCTCACAGCTCAGGCTGGATGAAGTAACCAAATTGTAGGCTCTACTTTAGACACTTGAGATTACGTAGACATTCATCAGCGCGAGGGGTCTAGGATAATGTTCTCTTCTTCCAGAGACGAGCTCTCTTTTATATAAGGCAGTGAACAACCTGTCTCAGCTTTTGTTCCTCTCCTCTCAAATCAAGTCATCTGCACTGCACTTGACTGGCACACTTCTCTCGGTGTATGAATGAAGCCCAGCAGGTGCAGCAGCCAGCTTTCATCTGACGCATGTGCTTCACGAACAAGCTCTCGTCCAACCTGCCGCCTTTGGACCTATTCTAGAGCGTCCTCGTCCAACCCTGCTCCTGAAAATTTAGATCCAACCTTAGGATCAGTTCACCTAAAGTAGTGAGTGTGAATACCTAGTGAGCTTGTTCACAAAAGTGACTCTAGTTAGAGAACAGTCCAATCAACCCTCATAAATTCCCTGGAATAATAATATTCAGCAACGCCAAATATCTCTAAAGAAGTTATTAGCATCAAATAAACAAATGTTCATCCATCCATCCATTTGGTTGGAGCCAGATCAGACAATGTCCTAACAAATCAGAAAAATGTCCTACAAATCAGGCAATGTCCAAACAAATCAGACAATGTTCAAAAAATACGGACAAGGTTCTAAAAATCAGAAAATTGACAATTTCTTGCAGATCAGACAATGTCCTAACAAATCAGATAAATGTCATAACAAATCAGACAATGTCTTACAAATCAAACAATTTCCTACAAATCAGACAATGTCCTAACAAATCAAACAATGTCCTAACAAATCAGACAATGTCCTAACAAATCAAACAATGTCCTAACAAATCAGACAATGTCCTAACAAATCAAACAATGTCCTACAAATCAGGCAATGTCCTAACAAATCAGAAAAAATATCCTACTGATCAGACAATGTCCTGCAAATCTGACAATGTCCTACAAATTAGACAATGTCTTAACAAATCAGACAATGTCCTAAAAATCCTGTCCACCATTCGGCCGTGCATATTCTACAGCGTCCAACCCTGCCCTTGAAAATTTAGATCCAAACTTAGGATCAGTTCACCAAAAGTAGTGAGTGTGAATACCTAGTGAGCTTGTTCACAGGAGTGACTCTAGTTAAAGAACAGTCCAATCAACCCTCATTCCAGCTAACCCCCATTACCAGCTAAATTCACTGGAATAATAATATTCAGCAACACCAAATAAACAAACATCACTCACCGCCACCCTCTAAAGAAGTTATTAACATCAAATAAACAAATGTTATCCATCCATCCATTTGGTTGGAGCCAGATCAGATAATGTCCTAACAAATCAGACCATGTTCTAAAAATTAGATAATGTACTAACAAATCAGACAATGTTCTAAAAATCAGACAATGTCCAAACAAATCAGACAATGTTTAAAAAACACGGACAATGTTCTAAAAATCTAAAAAATGTCCTAATGATCAGACAATGTCCAAAAAAGTCTGACAATGTCCTACAAATCAATGTCCTAACAAATCAGATAAATGTCCTGCAAATCAGACAATGTCCTACAAATTAGATAATGTCTTAACAAGTCAGACAATGCCCTAATGAATCAGACAATGTCCTAAAAATCCTGTCCACCGTTCAGCCTTACATATTCTAGAATGTCCTCGTCCAACCCTGCCCCTGAAAATTTAGATCCAACCTTAGGATCAGTTCACCAAAAGTAGTGAGTGTGAATACCTAGTGAGCTTGTTCACAGGAGTGACTCTAGTTAGAGAACAGTCCAATCAACCCTCATTCCCATTACCAGCTAAATTCCCTAGGAATAATAATATTCAGCAACACCAAATAAACAAACATCACTCAACGCCGCCCTCTAAAGAAGTTATTAACATCAAATAAACAAATGTTCGCTTTATCCAGCTAGTCAGGGTCACAGGAGCCCATCCTAGCATCATCAGACGAGGGTAGGGTTCACCATGGACAGGTTGCCAGTCCATCGTATGGCCATCACACATTCACACCGGGCCATTTAGAGTGAGTGATCAACCTAACATGCACAAAGAACAGCCTGGACTGGGACTCCAACCCGTCTTGCTGTAGGACCACTGTGCTAACAGTCATACAGCACCATCCTTATGTCCTCAGTGTAAGCTCTGTATGTTGTGATGAACTGTATAGAAATATAAGATTATTCTTGTGTTTTTACTGTGTAAGTATTTTGAAATATAAGATTATTCTTGTGTTTTTACTGTGTAAGTGTTTTAAAATATAAGACTATTCTTGTGTTTTTACTGTGTAAGAGTTTTGAAATATAAGATTATTCTTGTGTTTTTACTGTGTAAGAGTTTTAAAATATAAGGTTATTCTTGTGTTTTTACTGTGTAAGTGTTTTAAGTGTTTTGAAATATAAGATTATTCTTGTGTTTTTACTGTGTAAGTGTTTTAAGTGTTTTGAAATATAAGATTATTCTCATGTTTTTACTGTGTAAGTGTTTTAGGTGTTTTGAAATATAAGATTATTCTTGTGTTTTTACTGTGTAAGTGTTTTAAAATATAAGGTTATTCTTGTGTTTTTACTGTGTAAGTGTTTTAAAATATAAGATTATTCTTGTGTTTTTACTGTGTAAGAGTTTTGAAATATAAGATTATTCTTGTGTTTTTACTGTGTAAGTGTTTTAAAATATAAGGTTATTCTTGTGTTTTTACTGTGTAAGAGTTTTGAAATATAAGATTATTCTTGTGTTTTTACTGTGTAAGTGTTTTAAAATATAAGATTATTCTTGTGTTTTTACTGTGTAAGAGTTTTGAAATATAAGATTATTCTTGTGTTTTTACTGTGTAAGTGTTTTAAGTGTTTTAAAATATAAGGTTATTCTTGTGTTTTTACTGTGTAAGAGTTTTGAAATATAAGATTATTCTTGTGTTTTTACTGTGTAAGTGTTTTAAGTGTTTGAATATATAAGATTATTCTTGTGTTTTTACTGTGTAAGTGTTTTAAGTGTTTTGAAATATAAGATTATTCTTGTGTTTTTACTGTGTAAGTGTTTTAAGTGTTTTGAAATATAAGATTATTCTTGTGTTTTTACTGTGTGTTTTAAGTGTTTTGAAATATAAGATTATTCTTGTGTTTTTACTGTGTAAGTGTTTTGAAATATAAGATTATTCTTGTGTTTTTACTGTGTAAGTGTTTTAAGTGTTTTGAAATATAAGATTATTCTTGTGTTTTTACTGTGTAAGTGTTTTGAAATATAAGATTATTCTTGTGTTTTTACTGTGTAAGTGTTTTAAGTGTTTTGAAATATAAGATTATTCTTGTGTTTATACTGTGTAAGTGTTTTAAGTGTTTTGAAATATAAGATCATTCTTGTGTTTTTACTGTGTAAGTGTTTTAAGTGTTTTGAAATATAAGATTATTCTTGTGTTTTTACTGTGTAAGTGTTTTAAGTGTCTTGAAATATAAGATTATTCTTGTGTTTTTACTGTGTAAGTGTTTTAAGTGTTTTGAAATATAAGATTATTCTTGTATTTATACTGTGTAAGTGTTTTAAGTGTTTTGAAATATAAGATTATTCTTGTGTTTATACTGTGTAAGTGTTTTGAAATATAAGATTATTCTTGTGTTTATACTGTGTAAGTGTTTTAAGTGTTTTGAAATATAAGATTATTCTTGTGTTTATACTGTGTAAGTGTTTTAAGTGTTTTGAAATATAAGATTATTCTTGTGTTTTTACTGTGTAAGTGTTTTAAGTGTCTTGAAATATAAGATTATTCTTGTGTTTTTACTGTGTAAGTGTTTTAAGTGTTTTGAAATATAAGATTATTTTTGTATTTATACTGTGTAAGTGTTTTAAGTGTTTTGAAATATAAGATTATTCTTGTGTTTATACTGTGTAAGTGTTTTGAAATATAAGATTATTCTTGTGTTTATACTGTGTAAGTGTTTTAAGTGTTTTGAAATATAAGATTATTCTTGTGTTTATACTGTGTAAGTGTTTTAAGTGTTTTGAAATGTAAGATTATTCTTGTGTTTTTACTGTGTAAGTGTTTTAAGTGTTTTGAAATATAAGATTATTCTTGTGTTTATACTGTGTAAGTGTTTTAAGTGTTTTGAAATATAAGATTATTCTTGTGTTTTTACTGTGTAAGTGTTTTTGTTCTACAGTGCTTCTCCTCTCCTCTGTGTGCAGTGCTTACTATGCCGCGCAGTCTGATGTCCAGCGAGGAGGAGATGGCTCAGAGTTTCTCGGACTCGGGCAGCTCGGAGTCGGACAGTTCGAGAGATGACCACCCCTGCGCCGAACGGCCCACCAGCGGCCGACTGGACCGCAGCCAGAGAGACTCCTTACTGATCTGTGTGGTTATCCCGGATCTGCAGCAGTCTGTGAGCGCACGTACACACTTACACCTGTATTACTGTCTTTAGGCTGTGTACCTGTCTTATCACTACTCCATTTGTGTGAAATGAAATAGGGTGTCTGTTCCCCCTCTTAGAAGGCTTTACACTAAATGCTGGAACATTGCTGTGAGTGCTTTGATTGCATTTGTCTATAGGAGCATTGGGTCAGGTACTGGTGTTGAATGCTTGATTCTGCATTCTTCTCATCCCCAGGGTATTTGATGGAGCTCCATCACTCTAGAGAGCACTGGGGAGGCTTTATATTCCTCTACCTGATGCTAGGTGTAGGTTGTTTGCAAATGAGGTCACCCCACTGCGTTGGTATGGTGTGAACGGCAGCTGGAGGGTTGTCATTAATTCTCCACATAGGGGGCGCTATCACACTCTCTCAAAATGCCTAAAGATTAGGTTGTTTACAGTCGCTTAATGTCAGTTTAAACCACAAGGAGCGTTTGTCTAGTATCAAAAGTTATTGTTCATGGTTGGTGAGCCTCTGCCATCTGGTTAAGTTGCACAGCCATCCATCTGCCATCAGGATGAGAGACTGACGTTTCTAGTTTGAGTTTAGGGCTCTTTCTTGTAGCTGTTGTTTTAAATCTATCGCCGGTGAACAGTCACAGCACCCACAGACCAGCAGTTCATTAGCAGTAATATATAACTCGCACTGAGCGTAAGTCAGCTTTTCATGCACCGGTTTTTCTGTTCCACCTTAAATGCAGCAGCAGACACGAGAATGTGGGCTAATTGCAGCACTACTTCAGGTGGAAACAGGAAAACTGGTGAATGAGCTGAGCTGATGGTGCGGTCAGTAGAAGTGAGTATTGTAGTGTGTACAGGTGATCTGTGGGTAAACACTGGTGAAAGATTTAAAAATCTTACTTCTGTATGTTGACTAGAAGGCCGTTTGGAGGAGCAGATTGTTCTTGAGTAGAAGGACGTCTGGAGGAGAAGGTAGTTCTTGGCTAGAAGGCTGTCTGGAGGAGAAGGTAGTTTTCAGTGTAAGGACATCTGGAGGAGAAGGTAGTTCTTGAGTGTAAAGATGTCTGAAGGAGAAGGTAGTTCTTGAGTAGAAGGACATCTGGAGGAGAAGATAGTTCTTGAGTAGAAGGACATCTGGAGGAGCAGATTGTTCTTGAGTAGAAGGACGTCTGGAGGAGAAGGTAGTTCTTGGCTAGAAGGCTGTCTGGAGGAGAAGGTAGTTTACAGTGTAAGGACGTCTGGAGGAGAAGGTAGTTCTTGAATGTAACGACGTCTGAAGGAGAAGGTAGTTCTCGAGTAGAAGGGCGTCTAGAGGAGAAGGTAGTTCTTGAGTAGAAGGACGTCTGGGGGAGAAGGTAGTTCTTGAGTAGAAGGGCGTCTGGAGAAGAAGGTAGTTCTTGAGTAGAAGGACGTCTGGAGGAGAAGGTAGTTCTTGAGTAGAAGGACGTCTGGAGGAGAAGGTAGTTCTTGGCTAGAAGGCTGTCTGGAGGAGAAGGTAGTTTACAGTGTAAGGACGTCTGGAGGAGAAGGTAGTTCTTGAATGTAAGGACGTCTGAAGGAGAAGGTAGTTCTTGAGTAGAAGGGTGTCTGGAGGAGAAGGTAGTTCTCGAGTAGAAGGATGTCTAGAGGAGAAGGTAGTTCTCGAGTAGAAGGGCGTCTGGAGGAGAAGGTAGTTCTCGAGTAGAAGGGCGTCTGGAGGAGAAGGTAGTTCTTGAGTAGAAGGGCGTCTGGAGAAGAAGGTAGTTCTTGAGTAGAAGGACGTCTGGAGGAGAAGGTAGTTCTTGAGTAGAAGGGCGTCTGGAGGAGAAGGTAGTTCTTGAGTAGAAGGACGTCTGGAGGAGAAGATAGTTCTTGAGTAGAAGGACATCTGGAGGAGAAGGTAGTTCCAGAGTAGAAGGATGTCAGGAGGAGAAGATAGTTCTTGAGTAGAAAGACGTCTGAAGGAGAAGGTAGTTCTTGAGTTGAAGGGTGTCTGAAGGAGAAGGTAGTTCTTTAGTAGAAGGATGTCTGAAGGAGAAGGTAGTTCTTTAGTAAAAGGATGTCTGGAGGAGAAGGTAGTTCTTGAGTAGAAGGTTGTCTGGAGGAGAAGGCAGTTCTTGAGTAGAAGGTTGTCTGGAGGAGAATGTAGTATTTAAGTAGAATGATGTCTGGGTAGATTATTGTTGAGTGTACAGGTGATCTGTGGGTAAACACTGGTGAAAGATTTAAAATCTTACTTCTGTATGTTGACTAGAAGGCCGTTTGGAGGAGCAGATTGTTCTTGAGTAGAAGGACGTCTGGAGGAGAAGGTAGTTCTTGGCTAGAAGGCTGTCTAGAGGAGAAGGTAGTTTTCGAGTAGAAGGATGTCTGGAGGAGAAGGTAGTTCTCGAGTAGAAGGGCGTCTGGAGGAGAAGGTAGTTCTTGAGTAGAAGGGCGTCTGGAGGAGAAGGTAGTTCTTGAGTAGAAGGACGTCTGGAGGAGAAGGTAGTTCTTGAGTAGAAGGGCGTCTGGAGGAGAAGGTAGTTCTTGAGTAGAAGGACATCTGGAGGAGAAGGTAGTTCCAGAGTAGAAGGATGTCAGGAGGAGAAGATAGTTCTCGAGTAGAAGAATGTCTGGAGAAGAAGGTAGTTCTCGAGTAGAAGGATGTCTGGAGGAGAAGGTAGTTCTTGAGTAGAAGGGCGTCTGGAGGAGAACGTAGTTCTCGAGTAGAAGGGTGTCTGGAGGAGAAGGTAGTTCTTGAGTAGAAGGGCGTCTGGAGGAGAAGGTAGTTCTTGAGTAGAAGGACGTCTGGAGGAGAAGATAGTTCTTCAGTAGAAGGACATCTGGAGGAGAAGGTAGTTCCAGAGTAGAAGGATGTCAGGAGGAGAAGATAGTTCTCGAGTAGAAGAACGTCTGGAGGAGAAGGTCGTTCCAGAGTAGAAGGATGTCAGGAGGAGAAGATAGTTCTTGAGTAGAAAGACGTCTGAAGGAGAAGGTAGTTCTTGGCTAGAAGGCTGTCTAGAGGAGAAGGTAGTTTTCAGTGTAAGGACGTCTGGAGGAGAAGGTAGTTCTTGAGTGTAAGGACGTCTGAAGGAGAAGGTAGTTCTTGAGTAGAAGGGTGTCTGGAGAAGAAGGTAGTTCTCGAGTAGAAGGATGTCTGGAGGAGAAGGTAGTTCTCGAGTAGAAGGGCGTCTGGAGGAGAAGGTAGTTCTTGAGTAGAAGGGCGTCTGGAGGAGAAGGTAGTTCTTGAGTAGAAGGGCGTCTGGAGGAGAAGGTAGTTCTTGAGTAGAAGGACATCTGGAGGAGAAGGTAGTTCCAGAGTAGAAGCATGTCAGGAGGAGAAGATAGTTCTCGAGTAGAAGAATGTCTGGAGAAGAAGGTAGTTCTCGAGTAGAAGGATGTCTGGAGGAGAAGGTAGTTCTTGAGTAGAAGGTTGTCTGGAGGAGAAGGCAGTTCTTGAGTAGAAGGTTGTCTGGAGGAGAATGTAGTATTTAAGTAGAATGTGTCTGGGTAGATTATTGTTGAGTGTACAGGTGATCTGTGGGTAAACACTGGTGAAAGATTTAAAATCTTACTTCTGTATGTTGACTAGAAGGCCGTTTGGAGGAGCAGATTGTTCTTGAGTAGAAGGACGTCTGGAGGAGAAGGTAGTTCTTGGCTAGAAGGCTGTCTAGAGGAGAAGGTAGTTTTCAGTGTAAGGACGTCTGGAGGAGAAGGTAGTTCTTGAGTGTAAGGACGTCTGAAGGAGAAGGTAGTTCTTGAGTAGAAGGGTGTCTGGAGAAGAAGGTAGTTCTCGAGTAGAAGGATGTCTGGAGGAGAAGGTAGTTCTCGAGTAGAAGGGCGTCTGGAGGAGAAGGTAGTTCTTGAGTAGAAGGGCGTCTGGAGGAGAAGGTAGTTCTTGAGTAGAAGGACGTCTGGAGGAGAAGGTAGTTCTTGAGTAGAAGGGCGTCTGGAGGAGAAGGTAGTTCTTGAGTAGAAGGACATCTGGAGGAGAAGGTAGTTCCAGAGTAGAAGGATGTCAGGAGGAGAAGATAGTTCTCGAGTAGAAAAATGTCTGGAGAAGAAGGTAGTTCTCGAGTAGAAGGATGTCTGGAGGAGAAGGTAGTTCTTGAGTAGAAGGGCGTCTGGAGGAGAACGTAGTTCTCGAGTAGAAGGGTGTCTGGAGGAGAAGGTAGTTCTTGAGTAGAAGGGCGTCTGGAGGAGAAGGTAGTTCTTGAGTAGAAGGACGTCTGGAGGAGAAGATAGTTCTTCAGTAGAAGGACATCTGGAGGAGAAGGTAGTTCCAGAGTAGAAGGATGTCAGGAGAAGAAGATAGTTTCTCGAGTAGACGAACGTCTGGAGGAGAAGGTCGTTCCAGAGTAGAAGGATGTCAGGAGGAGAAGATAGTCTTGAGTAGAAAGACGTTCTGAAGGAGAAGGTAGTTCTTGGCTAGAAGGCTGTCTAGAGGAGAAGGTAGTTTTCAGTGTAAGGACGTCTGGAGGAGAATGGTAGTTCTTGAGTGTAAGGAACGTCTGAAGGAGGAAGGTAGCTCTTGAGTAGAAGCGTGTCTGGAGAAGAAGGTAGTTCTCGAGTAGAAAGGATGTCTGGAGGAGAAGGTAGTTCTCGAGTAGAAGGGGTCTGGAGGAGAAGGTAGTTCTTGAGTAGAAGGACGTCTGGAGGAGAAGGTAGTTCTTGAGTAGAAGGGCGTCTGGAGGAGAAGGTAGTTCTTGAGTAGAAGGACATCTGAGCGGAGAAGGTAGTTCCAGAGTAGAAGGATGTCAGGAGGAGAAGATAGTTCTCGAGTAGAAGAATGTCTGGAGAAGAAGGTAGTTCTCGAGTAGAAGGATGTCTGGAGGAGAAGGTAGTTCTCGAGTAGAAGGGCGTCTGCAGGAGAACGTAGTTCTCGAGTAGAAGGGCGTCTGGAGGAGAAAGTAGTTCTTGAGTCGAAGGGCGTCTGGAGGAGAAGGTAGTTCTTGAGTAGAAGGACGTCTGGAGGAGAAGATAGTTCTTCAGTAGAAGGACATCTGGAGGAGAAGGTAGTTCCAGAGTAGGAGGATGTCAGGAGGAGAAGATAGTTCTCGAGTAGAAGAACGTCTGGAGGAGAAGGTAGTTCCAGAGTAGAAGGATGTCAGGAGGAGAAGATAGTTCTTGAGTAGAAAGACGTCTGAAGGAGAAGGTAGTTCTTGAGTTGAAGGGTATCTGAAGGAGAAGGTAGTTCTTTAGTAGAAGGGTGTCTGGAGGAGAAGGTAGTATTTAAGTAGAATGATGTCTGGGGGAGAAGATAGTTCTTGAGTAGAAGGACGTCTGGAGGAGAAGGTAGTTCTTGAGTAGAAGGGTGTCTGGAGGAGAAGGTAGTATTTAAGTAGAATGATGTCTGGGGGAGAAGATAGTTCTTGAGTAGAAGGACGTCTGGAGGAGAAGGTAGTTCTTGAGTTGAAGGGTATCTGAAGGAGAAGGTAGTTCTTTAGTAGAAGGATGTCTGAAGGAGAAGGTAGTTCTTTAGTAAAAGGATGTCTGGAGGAGAAGGCAGTTCTTGAGTAGAAGGTTGTCTGGAGGAGAAGGTAGTTCTTGAGTAGAAGGTTGTCGGGAGGAAAAGGTAGTTCTTAAGTAGAAGGGTGTCTGGAGGAGAAGGTAGTATTTAAGTAGAATGATGTCTGGGGGAGAAGATAGTTCTTGAGTAGAAGGACATCTGAAGGAGAAGGTAGTTCTTGAGTAGAAGGGTGTCTGAAGGAGAAGGTAGTTCTTTAGTAGAAGGATGTCTGAAGGAGAAGGTAGTTTTTTAGTAGAAGGATGTCTGGAGGAGAAGGCAGTTCTTGAGTAGGTTGTCTGGAGGAGAAGGTAGTTCTTGAGTAGAAGGTTGTCTGGAGTAGAAGGTAGTTCTTGAGTAGAAGGATGCCTGGACGAGAAGGTAGTTCTTGGGTAGTAGGTTGTCTGAAGGTGAAGGTAGTTCTTGAGTAGAAGGTTGTCTGGAGTAGAAGGTAGTTCTTGAGTAGAAGGATGTCTGGACGAGAAGGTAGTTCTTGAGTAGTAGGTTGTCTGAAGGTGAAGGTGGTTCTTGGGTAGAAGGTTGTCTGGAGTAGAAGGACGTCATCTGTTTATTTCTTGTTCCTCCCATAGAGTCTCATTTATTTTTGGCCCCACCCAATTTCTATAGTTTCCTTGACCCTACAGCCACCAAACTGTCTGTACTCACTCAAGGAAGGTCCCAAACTCTAATCCATACTGAATCTATTACATCTCTTTTATTCATCCCTCGTTCCTCCCATTCATTTTCAATACACCTACCAACGGCTTTTGAACCACCAAAGGAACCACTGTACACTAGGGCAACCTCCTACGAATACCTGGGATACCATAGCAACGGCCTAGCAACATCTTAGCAACTAGTTATGTTGCGCAACCATTCATATTTTGCATGCTGTTTCATACATGGTGCTTTATAAACATAAATGTAATATATATTTGTATGACTGTTTTATAAATTTATTTTTTTAGCTCAAAGTCGTTAATGTTCTTAAGAGCTATTTAAGTTATTGTAGTTACTATTTTATAACTTTTTTAAAGCACTTGTTCTACATCCAAGTCGTTAGTTTTAATTTAAAAATAGTTTTAAATAATTCAATTTAATGCAAACATTAAATTTATGGTAAATGAATGTCGACACTGAGTATCGGTTATTAGCGTCCCTGATTGTGATGTGGTGACTGATATAACCCATCACCAACTTTGAGGTGGTCCGGTGGAACTGCAAAGACTTTAAAGTTATGCTGAGGTATAGGAATTGCTCACCTGAGATCTTACATGGTCGAGGGGAGCTAAAAGAGTGCTGGCAGGAACAGGGGGCCCTTTTCTCTGGGCCGGGAGGATCCACTGGTCTAGGAGGGAAGGGGGGTCCTTGCACGGCTAAGTTGAGAGGTCCGCTAAAAGAAATATAGAAGATACACTATTTGATTAAAATGAGACATGGTACCAGTGCTGAGGATAAGTGGCCACATTACAATCAATAGAGTTAGCAGCTGTGTTTTAATGGAGGTAGCAAGGTCATAGTGTACACCCCTAGGGTGATATAATGGTTTGGCCCGGGGCGGGGTGTGCAGCATAAGTAGTAGTAGTGGAGCATATTTGGCTGATGCTGGAGCCACTCGAGTGTATATATTGTAAATATTTATATTTCCGTTTTGTTTTGTATTGTACAGTATTTTTGTTTATTTTCTTCATGTCACACAATAAACCACTTATTGCACATATTCAGCGGAGTCCTTACTGTATATGCCTACCCACCCTCAGGAACCTTACCTCTCGGGTGCACGTAAAGCCGGAATCCCCCTCAAAAGGGGTAGAAACATCCCTACACTGATAAGGAATTAATTCATTATTAAATTAATACATTAAAAAAGATTTCATTACTACTGTTCACTGTAATGTTTACTGGGCTGTTCATGTATATACATACAAATCGGATTCCAAAAAAGTTGGGACACTAAACAAATTGTGAATAAAAACTGAATGCAATGATGTGGAGGTGCCAACATCTAATATTTTATTCAGAATAGAACACAAATCACAGTTTAAACTGAGAGAATGCATCATTTTAAGGGAAAAATATGTTGTTTTAAAATTTCATGGCGTCCGGGCCCAGAGATCACGAGCATCCAGTAGAGTTTTACGGCCTTGGCCCTTACGCACAGAGATTGTTCCAGATTCTCTGAATCTTTTGATGATGTTATGCACGGTTGATGATGATAATTTAAAAGTCTTTGCTACTTTACGCTGGGTACCACCATTCTGTGCATCTTTCTGCACAACAATGGTGGAATTGGTGATCCTCTTACCATCTTGACTTCAGAGAGACACTGACACTCTAAGATGCTCTTTTTATACCCAATCATGTTGTCAATTGACCTAATTAGTGTTAATTGGTCTTCCAGCTGTTTGTTATATGCTCAATTTCCTTTTTCCAGCCACTTATTGCTACTCGTCCCAACTTTTTTGGGATTTGTTGACGCCATCAAATTTTGAAACAACATATTTTTCCCTTAAAATGATTCATTCTCTCAGTTTAAACTTTAGATCTGTGATTTGTTCTATTCTGAATAAAATATTAGATGTTGGCACCTCCACATCATTGCATTCAGTTTTTATTCACAATTTGTTTAGTGTCCCAACTTTTTTGGAATCCGGTTTGTATGTCTGTAAATACTACTATACATGACCTTGACCTCAGCTACCAGACAGAGATTCTTTGGCTGGTTGAGTTTAGCAAATGCAACACTTTGTTAAAAAAAAAAAAAACAAGAAAAAAAAGATTGTCCTCATGAACCAGCAAAATGTTCCCACGTTCCCTGAACGATCATCTCTCTTGTCGTCATGGGGACACTTTATCCCCATCAAGAGAGTAAAACCGAGCGCACGCTCACCCAGTGAGCTAGCTCAGTGTTGCCGTTTGCCCGAGGCAGAAGAGGCCATGTGGTTTGGCCTGAGTTTATGTCATTATTGTAAATTGCCTCCTGCTCCGAACTGTAGCAGCTTCCTGCCGAGAGCCGGTGGCTCTGTAGGAGACACAGAAAGCCAGGAAGAGCAGATTGTGCTGCTGGGAAATGGAATAAGTACATGTTCAGTAAAGTCAGTAAAGCGTTCTCACTCCTGAAAACCCACACGCTTCTGAAATTTCACCCGGGTTAACCCTTTACGGAGGTGCACTGCAGGTCACCTAGGAACTCATGGCGGGACTCGGTGACTCCCAGCGCTGTTCAGTTTCTCTGAGGACCCCAGAACAGCATGAATAGCAATCAGCCATGTGTGCTCTATTTGCAGGCTGAAGTTCATATTAATAGTCAAGTCAAGTGGGTTTTATTGTCATTTCAACTACATACAGAGTGCACAGTGAAACGAAACAACGTTCCTCCAGGACCATGGTGCAACACAGACAGTGCATACAAGACACAAGTGCAACACAAACAAACAAGTGCGGACAGACAACACAACACAACACAGTACTGACAGAGAAAGCACCAATTCTCGGACCAAGAGTGCCCGCTGCGTGTTAACGCGCCGCCGACCGGAACTGGGGAAAAAAAAATAGTTTATGAAAAAAATAATAATAATAAAAAAAAAAAAAAGGTTTATGAGGGTTATGTATGTTGATGCTGTTTAAAGAATAAACAATAGTAACTTTACAGGAGAGGCCAAAATACAGGCAGAGGTTTTATTGTGAGTCATTTTGGAGCATTTCTATTGGTCAACGTATATTGAAATGGTCACACAGTGTAAAGGACAGTTATCATGTCCCGCAAATGTAGAAAAATAAAAGTGGGCAGCAGTCGTGACTGGAGGTTAGTGAACCAGCCTTGTGACCCGAACCGACAGGACAAGACTGAAGTGATCTTGAGCAAGACACTGAAATCCCAGCTGATCCCTGCGGCACTGTGGATAGGGTTGCCCACAGCTTCGGGCAAGTGTGTTCATGACCCCTCAGTGTGTGTATTCACTAGTGTGTGTGTGAGTGTTGCACTGCATGGGTTAGTTAAATGCAGGAGTCAAATTCTACTGTGTACAAACACAAATGGTCAGCATATCATATTGTCTCTCCAAAGTATCTCCAAAATTGTAACTTTACAGGAGAGAACAAAAACATACTTTACTTTCAATGTAAGTCAATGGAACCAGATTTATTTCCAAGCTATTTTGGAGCACTTCTATTGGTCCATTCACCATGAAATTTTCACACAATGTAAATAACCATTGTTGTGTTCAAATGATGTAGAAAACTCAAAATCGACAAAAGTGGAGAGAGTGTCATTGGACAGCGACTATATTGTACTGTAATGTATTGTATACAATTGATTCAATCAAGTAATCAGTCACAGCTATGTGATTCAAATGTAAATGTTTCTATTTAGTTGTGATGAATTTTGTTATTGTAACTTTATTAGTGAAAAGATTCTTTTTTATTGAAACATATTTATTACTTTTAGTAATTCAGTTGATGAGTTTGGCATAAAACGAATAAAGACCACCTCGAGATTAACCTGATGCCCTCTGTTAAAGATGATGGAGGGGCTGTGAGGCTGTTTTAATGCCCTGATGACCTTGTTAAGGTACACTGTAAACCTGGATAAGTTGATTGTATTTAAAGAGTGTGAGGCAAGCGATTGCCTTAAAATATTTAAGTAATGCAAACTAGAGAAAATCAAATGGTTTGAGTAAAATCAACTTAAATGTCAAATAGACTGGAAGTAATCATTTGAGTTGAATACAATGAAATCGAAATTGTTTGTACTTAAAATATTTTGTAAAATCAATCCTACTGACCATTTAATTCAACTCAACATTGAGTTTCCTGTAAAAAAATAGTCTCCATAAAAAGCTGATGTTTTCCTATGCCG
This sequence comes from Megaleporinus macrocephalus, assembly GCA_021613375.1. Classification (NCBI taxonomy): domain Eukaryota; kingdom Metazoa; phylum Chordata; class Actinopteri; order Characiformes; family Anostomidae; genus Megaleporinus; species Megaleporinus macrocephalus. Next base: position 7,594,752 of record CM038713.1, on the reverse strand, counting down.
TAAGAACACAGACAGCAATTAAATTTAGTTTGATTTTATTTAAAATTACATCACTGGGATCATCTAGGATGATCCTGACCGTTGAAGGGTTCAGTAGTGAGGATGACTGGTTTTGATTGGTCTAGTTAGAATACTGTTTATCTTACAATAATTCTTAAATGCAGTTTACACATTGAAATGATAAAAAAACAGAAAATTACATTTTCTAATTTTAGATCAGCATCAACTGCAGAACAACAGTTTTACACGGAAAACAACTTACCAAGTTCCAGAATGTGAAAAAGAGAGGGAACATGGCTCCTTGGTTAATTGTAGTCCTCTGTAGTCCTTCAAGAAAAGAAAACAATGGAGGAAATGTCCACTGTAGAGAAATCCCAGCACTACAGAGTTTCTGTCTGAGGAAAAGAAGTTAAACACAGAAAACACCAAATCTCACAGTGAAAAATAGAAAAAGACTTCAAAACCTTTACAAGCTCCACTAAACAACTCAAACTAGTCCTGATTAAACTGACCAATGAGAATCTGGCAAGGTGATACAGGGGCGTGGTCCAAGCTAAAACCTGATGTTTTAAGTTTGTCCAACTTAAAAATATTAGCATACTCAGTTATTCTTTTAAAATAGTAGAACATACTAAAAAACATATTACGGGTTAACACTGTACATGCCATCCCAGGATCTTCCAGCAGGACAATGCTCCAAAACATACATGCAGGAGAGGACCTGGACCTTCACCATTATGGAGGGGCTGTATAATTCCTGTATACAGTAATAAACACATACTGATAAAGTTTAATGATTTTATCTCATTTAACAAATGCACTGCTGTTCTAAATGCAGTAAATCTTAACAGCTCCTAGTGTTTAAAGAAGTTGTGAAATAACTTAGAAGGACCACGCCCAAACTTCTTCTCTACATCATTACACGCTCTATATTAACCTCTTTTCTACCCTCACCTTCTCGTGCTGGCTTCAAATCCCAGCAGCTGAAGCCACCAAGAACTCCAGCCCCAAGTTTCACAGAGTTCCCCTTCCTTAGTGGTCTGCACAAAGGTGTCAAAAGTATTGACATTCATTTCTCAGGTAGAAGTATAGATACTATGGTTAAAAACTCAAGATTTTTACTCCAGTAAAAGCTGAGGCTGTGGCTCAAACACACTGTGCACAAGCGTCTGTGGCCTGTCGGTCGACAGTAGAGAAGAAGTCAGGGTGCTTTGCGGCTGTCGCGCGACAGAATACAAATCAGCCCTAAGAGCTCGTTCGCCTGTGGGCTTTGATCAAGTTATGTAACAGAGACTGTGTCAGTGACGTGAATGAGCGTGTGAGTAAATCTGAGCGGGAAAGCTGATCGTCTCATCAGAGCTGTGCTGCAGATAAGAATTCAGGGTTAAAGCTCGGTCACTGCACTCTGCTACGTTTGTGGGTCTAAATTTAATTGAAGTGTTTGACAGGATAGACGAATCGTAAGTGCTGTGTGTTTGAAGTGGCGTTACTAAAGGGGATGAGGGTCGGTCGCATTGGGAACCATGGTGGATGGGGACCCTTTCCATCTGCCATCCACTATGCCATGACCATGACCTATACAGTGGACCAGTGAGGAAGGAGTGTCTAATAGAGTGGACAGTGAGTGGACACAGTGTTTAAGAACTCCAGCAGCACTGCTGTGTCTGATCCACTCACACCAGCAGCGGTTTTAGTGTCACTGCAGTGGTGAGAATGATCCACCACCCAAATAATACCTGCTCTGTGGGGGTCCTGATCATTGAGGATCAGATTAACACAGCACAGTGTACAGAGAAACAGATGAACTACAGTCTGTAAGTGTGGAGCTACAAAGTGCTCCTATATGGTCAGTGGAGCTGATAAGTACGTAGACTTTCTAGTGGATCTTTTCCAGTAAACACTACCTTCACCTACCTGTGTACAGGTAAACTGTAACATTAACTGAACCTACCTGTGTACAGGTAAACTGCAACACTACCTTCACCTACCTGTGTACAGGTAAATTCTAAGTCGAGCATCAGCAAGTTTTTCTAGAGGAAAGCATTTCACTTACAATTACTCAGAAAGGCTTTGTTTACATCTCAATTATAAAATTATAAGAATTTTTGTGGATATTTCTCTTTAAATCAATATTTTTCAGTAGTCTTCAACATAATCAGTGTTTTACTAATGCAGTCAGTAGTGATAGCCCTGTACAATAAGACTCCGTTGACTGCAGTTAACTGATATTTCTGTTTTTCTCTGTAAAGATTAAGAAACTTTTGCAATGAGACAAAGGATCTGAGCGCTCTGTCGTACACAAACTGTTCTCCGAGTCACAGGAATAAATATGTATGAAGCTGGAGGACGTGCTTGTACGCACATGGAGCAGAGCAGCCGTGGAATAATGCCGCTGCCACTGGAGCCCGTCTGGACTTGTGAGAGCACATGCCATAATTGCAGCCCCATTAATGTTTATTTGCTGACTGGATCTTCTTCTGCAGTCTTGTATAATTCAGTCATCTCTAATTGACAGTGTCTCGCCATTCATCATCTATTCCTGAAGAAGGTTCTTCTAATGTTGTATTGTCTATGAATAGCACATGGTCATCTTTTAGACATGTCACGTCTCCATTCACCACAACGATATGTATAATTCCTACTCTGTGGTGGTCCTGATCCTTGAAGAACAGAGTATACAGAAAAACAGCCCAGCCAACATGTTCATGTGAGCCTCATGTAAGTTATCTTTGCTCTTTGGGTTTTATGTGGGCTTGTAGTGGCTTTTTGATTGGTGTGACATGAGCTTCAGTTGGGTTATAACTTTGGGCCCCCAGTTGGGTTATAACTACGGTCGTGGGTCCTGCTTGGGTCAGTTTGTGGCCTCCATTTAGCTTACCGTTGTGGACTCCAGTTAGGCTAGCTGTATGGGCCCAGCTGAGTTACAGTTATGGGACCCAGTTAGGTTTCAGTTGTGGGCCCCGGTTAGGCTAACCATAAAGGCCCAGCTGGGTTACAGTTATGGGACCCAATTAGGATACAGTTGTTGGCCCGAGTTAGGCTTCCACTGGGGCTCCAGCTGGGTTACCATTGTGGAACCCAGTTAGGCCACAGTTGTGGGCCCAAGATAGGTTACCATTGTGGGAACCAGGTAGGCTATAGATGTGGGCACCGTTTGGGTCACTGTTGTAGGGCCCAGTTAGGCAACCTTCGTGGTTGCAGTGGGGTTACAGTTATTTATGTTTTGACTGGCGGGCCAGTGGATGACTGTTCACATGGGCACCACTTGCAGACCAGATTGGCTCCTTTAGTGGCCCACATGGGCAAACACATACGCAAATGGGGCCCATATGGAGCCAATGGGCCAATCTTTTGTGGGCCTCAACTGGGTTGTCTAAAGGGGGCCCAAATGGCATCCCACCTGTAACCAATGTGGGCCCCACATTCACATTTTAACTGGGAGACGTGCTCCTGTATGATAAGTGGGGCTGTTAAAGTGGACATGTTAATTAATGCTATTGCTGGTCAGTGTAACATCCTCCTATTAGCTTTCACAGGGCAAAACCATTATACTGTTCCTTTAAACATTTATAAACATTTATATAAGTACACCAAAGTCCTTGTCAAGCAGAATAAATAGGAACTACATCTCCTGGTCTTAGGTCAGCATTCACCACTGTGAATATGACCTGTACACCAGACTACACTGTGTATAGAATAGTGCTTTATATAACAAACCCCATTGTTCTCTTCTTATATATTCCAATGCTGTGAATGCAGAACAGCTGGCAGGCAGCAGCGGGCAACACGATCATCTCTCTAGGCCATGTGTACACCTGTGTAAGCCCGATAGAGCCCTGTGTGTCTCTCTCTCTGTTCTTTTTGGCAGAAATCCCTGAGGTTTAAGCCTGATGCCACGGTCTGGGCGGCCAAGCAGCAGATCCTGTGCACACTCACCCAGAGTCTGAGGGATGTACTGAACTACGGGCTGTTCCAGCCGGCTGTGGACGGCAGAGAGAGCTGCTTTCTGGAGGAAGAGAGGGTGCTGAGGGACTTCTCCTTGCCGACTACCAAGGGCATTCCCACTCTGGAGGTAATACTCTCACGGCAAAAGAACACAACAGAAGCTTAAAGAGACAGAAACACAGAATCCAGTCAATCAGCTAAGACGTGTTCAGTGTTCAAATTTTCTTCTTTCTTTTTATGCTGGAGGGAACCTGAAAGCTGCCTGTTGGCACTGAGCTATCTCATCACATGCTTGCTTCAAGCTGTATGTTTTTAAAGGTGCCATATAAGCATTTGTTCAGTATTTCCAAAGAAAAGAAACAATATAAACAAATAAACAAACATTTGCATAGAAGGTACATATGCTTTGGTCACCCAGAGACACTTTTACACCCTCTGATTAGCTCCCTTTTTTGCTGAGCTCATGAGTAAGTCAAAGAGCTCGGCCCTGATTGGCTAGTTTACAGCAAGACGCTGTGATGATCACATTGACACAAATGGACAAATGGACAAAATAAAATGAACATCTGTGTAAATAAGACCCTCAAACTATTTCGTAGTTATGATAATAAGTTACTTGGAGCTCGCTAGTAGTTACCTATACCATCTACTCGCCTTCATCTAGACTTCAATGCAAAATAAATGAATAAGCTCATAAGCTCACACAGCATGGCTACTACTTACAGGTTACTGCTGGGGTTGTGATGCCAATAAAGCTGGAAGTGTAGATCCTAAATAATGTACAGTAGATGCTGAATCATTCGATGCATTTACTGAAGATTAATAGTAGTCCTAAAATTAATAACTGAATAATAATCTGTTATCAATATTAAGACTACTACTAATCGTCTGATTCACTGCATGCATTGTTTATTCCCCTTTTACCCTGCTCTTAAAGGGGCAGGACCACCACAGAGCAGGTACTATAAGGGAGATGGATCATTCTCAGCACTGCAGTAACACTGACATGCCATTAGTGTGTGTTGTGTCTGCTGTGTCTGATCCACTCACACCAGCACCGACACACACTAACATACCACCAACAGTCAGTATTTTAAATTGAGCTGATACAGTGGACAGAGTGTATGTATATATATATATATATATATATATATATATATATATATATATATATATATATATATATATATATATATATACACTACTGCTCAAAAGTTTGGGATCACAGTGAAATGTTCTTGTAGTCTTCCTTCCTTAACACAAACATGGACTGACGCGTCTCTAAAGAAAGTTGTTTCTTTCTGGTCATTATGAGTCGGTCAGCAAGCCATCAACTGCTGATGCTTCAGATACTAAACTAACCTAGAATGTTGTTCCCTTTTATACTCACTTATTAGTAGAATGTTTTTCAGCTGTGATCACAATTGAGCAAGAGTGTCCTAACAACCAATTAGTCCAATAACATCCTTAACATGGATTGGTGGTCGTACCAGGAGATTTAGACAGAGGACTGAGAATTACTGATAATAGGACTATATGCAAAATAAGCCTCTATACAAAAATAGTTTTTTTTAATTCTTTTTCAATTTTTATTCTTTAAAAATCATCTGATACACTATTTTCATCTGATATACTAATTGTGAAATGGACAATATTGTTTGTGAATTGCATGAAAATTGCATGAAATGAAATTCTAAAGTGATACAAAACTTTTGAGCGGTAGTGTGTATATATATATATATATATATATATATATATATATATATATATATATATATATATATATATATATATATATTGTATACAGGCTTTACCACGCAGTAAACTCACAGACCAATCACATGCGCTATAAGATCACCAAAGGCTCTCCTCAGCCAATCAGATCTGTGCACACAGGCGAGGTACGAACCAAGGAGCAGCAGTCGGAGACTAAAGCGAGTCAGAAAGAATAACGAGCTCTAAAAACAGAAAAGTGAACAGAGAAACTGAGTGTGTAACAGGAACGGTTCTGGAATGAACCTGCTCGTCTAGTTTTGGAGAACACCGCTCTGTACAACCAACATGTTAATCTGTGAAGCTGAGTTAACAAGAAGACACACGTTTTATTAACTTTCTCTATAAATAAACACTTTAAGATACACTTTTTTCAAAAACATTCTGTTTTTTAAATGCAGCCCTTATTTTAACTTGAAGTGAGTAAAAAACATTTATTATTAGTTTATAAATAATTCATTCAGTTCAGCATTTAAACAGTAAATATACTGAAATTTACTGAACGGTATGTGTGGTGTGTTGGTGTTTCAGTAGCTGATGGTATAAGATGCTGATACTAGACTACTTCAGTCAACAGGATACACCACTGAATCAGAACACACGTTAGAGATGATGACGGTCCGGATCTTGTCCTGAGGAGATCTCCTCTAACTGGACCTTACTGAACTCTAATTAAATACCCCTGGTTTAGGCCATAAACACAGCCTCTTCAGCATCAGACCAGGAAGAGGAATAGTGAGAATTTCAGACAGAACTAGGCCTGGACAATAATTCGATAACGATATTTAGCGCAATAAGATATGTTTCAATAACGGTGATATCATTTTTGCGGTATTTCGAAAACATGCAAATTACACAAAAAAATAAACACAGAGTGCTGACAGAAAGCTCCATACGTATCCGTATTTAACACTGAGTATAAATGAGCCTTTGAGCTCCATTAACTCCTGAATTTACAGAACTGCATGCAGTGATGACTATGTCAAAAAAGCAGTAACGCTACATTTACACTGCTCCGTCACGCCAACCGACGTGAACGCACTTCTATTCAGCGACCGCATGTTAACAAAGGTGCTCCTTGCATCGTCCATTTATATCACATGCTTGCGTTTCCAGGGGTTACGGGGCAGTCTTGATGAACGCTTATGGTTTCATACAAGCATATACACTTTAGCCTTACGCTTTAGTTTCATAACATTATCTAGTGAGCAGCATGTCAGCGCGTGTTCAGAAAAAAAATTGTAAAATTTTTACTGCTGTAATTACAGTAAAATTAAATTCATTAGTTAGTAATTATTCATTATTCTGTACATTCGTGTGTTTTTTTTAAAACAGTGATATATATATATGAATAATACTGAATAATACTGAATAATACTTTTGGAAAGTAAGACAGGCACTTTAGTAATTTGATACTGTCCAATCTGGCTCCCTGATCTAGAGAATTGCGTATTTGACGATGTGACAGAAAATAAGTATACTTAAAGTTAATTTTATTAAGTATACTTTATGCAGTTACTATACTAATGTCATTGTACTAGTAGTACACTTGTATATGCACTATTTTAATACTTCTTGGGACTAAATTGGCCCACTTTCTAGTTTTTAAAAGTATACTTTTAAGTACACTTTAAGTGTAAGAGTAGTAAACCAAGTGTACAACTAGTTTACATCTTTTGTACAGCAACTACACTAAAAGTGATCTTAAGGGTTTACTGTTAGTTTACTAGCTTGTAAGTTTTCTTTAAGTGAACTTAATACTTATAATTTACTGCTTATATTATTGTTGTACTTTAAAGTATATGACTAGGTTTAAAAGTTTTTTCTACTTAAAATAGAACTACTGACTCACCAGTGGACACACGTAAAATAAACAAGACACACTCAGATTAAGAAACATATTTGTATCTTTATAAATCTTTATAAATCAAATTTTAAATAAATATTGTACTGAATGTGTTTTTGTGCAGAGCAAGAATACTTACTTCTACTATCTCAATCAAAAGATTAAGTACAAGTAAAGACCAAATATACTTAGACTGTTCTATTCTTGTCAGTATAACCCCAGCATACTTAAGTATAGCTGTGTTTAGTATATCACTGAGAAGTACCTAACAAGTAAACTGAAAGCATACTCACTTCCTTTTAGTTTAAAAGAAGTAAACTAATGGTACACCTGAATAAACTTCTTTTTTGTAAGGGTTATGTATGTAAAAACTTTTTATGTTCTGTATGTGGGCTGACGCACAACTGTTTTATCTATTTAATCTGTTTACAAAAGAATAAGAAACTCTTCCTCTGTTGTAATCTAAAGTCAAAGTTATTTCTATTGATAAAGTAGATACAGACTTCCATTATAGGGATTCTTGTCAGTTTTTCGGAGGCCTTTAAATTATATATATATCGATATCGGAATTATATTGTATTGATCGTAATTAAAGAATATATCATAATATAAATTTTGGCCATATTGTCCAGCACTAGACAGAACCCACTCTAAAGCTAAAGCAGAGACACTTTGTGCACTGGGAACAGTTTTTCCATTAAACTGAGTAAAAGAAAATGAAAACAATGAATAAATAAACAACTGATGATGTTGTCTCGTGTATTTCCTCAGCCCTCGTCCTCGGGGTCTAATTAAGTTTCGGCCAGCTACTCCACGCGCAGGGGCTCGCTTGCTTCATCCTGTGGTTCAGTTTATGTACTTAAACTAAAAGCAGTGACGGTCTTCAGGCTCGGCTCTGGTGTTATTTTTTATTTTTTTGCACCCAGTTGATTGAATCAGGCCATCCACTCAGCTTGTCCTTTATGCCTGTCGGTGGTAATTAAAAAGCAGGCAATCAAAGCCTTGACTCGAAAGCATCATGTTGTGAAACTGGACGATAAGTGTAACACTTCCATTACAAGCTGCTACGGTGGGGAAAAAAAGAAAAGGAGAACTGCGGGGCGTGTAGTACCTCTGAACGCCTTTCTTTCGGGGTTAATGGAGTAATGGATGTCTTTTTCTTTTTTCTCTCTCCATCTCTTTTGTCTTCTCTTCAGTTTCGCTACAAGAGCAGGGTGTACCAGCATGCCAACGTCAATGAAAAGCAGATTGAAAAGCTTCATACGCAGGTGAGCTTTCAGTATGGGTTGATTTTGTTGTGCTGCCCTGCGAACAAGCCCCTAAGCACCCTCTCCTCCTCTTCTCCTTCTTTTTCTTTTTTCTTTCTTCTTTTTTTTGAGTGTTCATTTTGTTTTCAATAAAAAGAGAACGCTGACTCTCCTTTTTTCATGTCCGCTGATCGCATCAAATCTCCGCGAGCTGGAGAACAAACTCAGCCGACAGTATTTTTGATGAGGGAGCGTGAAGTTCCGTCCTGTCCAGGGCTGTTTTGCAGCCGGTCAGCTCTCGAGGCAGCTGAGGAGATACGTTGCTGTGTGTGCCTCTATTAGCATAATGCCATGATTGCTCCGGATTTATGCAGAAGTGTTTAATTACATGCTGCTCAGGAGAGGAAAGAAAGACATTCAAATAGGAAGTGCTAGCATGTCTCCGTGATTTAAGAAGGAATATCAAATTCACACTATTAATGCCGGCGTTCATACATAATGGATTAAGCCGGAATCCTGCATTTGCATATGTTTTGATTCCCGGCGTGCTTCCGTAACCTTCGGAGTTTGTTTTCAATGGGAAAAGTCTTCCTTTACGCAGTCGTATGCATATCAGCTCGCAGATCGATGTACCTCCACCCAACCCCCCGACCCTGTAGCACTGGAGTGAGCCTTTAATTGCGGAGGTCTTGCAGCAGCACTGTGGAGCGTGTCCTGAGCTGAGCTTTGTTGTCTCTCTCTCGTTCATGCTTTATTGCTCCGGCCGTTCGTTCCCGGCTCTCTCGGCCTCTCTCTCTGCCTCTGTCAGCACAAAACTTCAGCTCATTTACTCCGGGCTTTTTTGACTCTCCTAATAAGGTGTTTTATCAGGGCTGTTGGAGCCACGCGGGCTTTTGTGGGAACGCAGAGGAGCCGCAGTGTGTCCAGGCTTGGTGTGAAGGGCGCATCTAGTGAATAGATGCTCAGTGCAGGGTTTCAGTGCAAAGCTACACTGCTCAGGCTGAATCACCGTATGATGCAATGGTGCAGGAGCTCTTTTATCATTATGTTGCCTTTTGCAGACCCCCTAGTTTTGCTCCCATTAACTCTATTATTAGATCAATCAGGATTCATTGGAATCATTGTTGAGCTGCTGGCGAGCATTTGGCATGGTGGTGGTGGTGTAGTGGTCAGCACTGTCGCCTCACAGTTCAGTTTCCGGTCTGGGCTGCTCAGTGTGGAGTTGCATGCTCTTCCCATGCTTGAGTACTCCAGGTACTCCTGCCCAAAAGACATGCTAGGTTGTCAGGTTGATCGATCACTCTAAATTGCCCGTAGGTGTGAGTGTGTGTTGGCCATGCGATGGACTGGCGACCTATCCTTGGTGTACCCTGCCCTCGACCGATGACACTGAAATTGGCTCAAGCCTTGTGACCCCGACTAGCAGGATCAAACAGAAGATAATGGATGGATGGATTTGCCGTTTATAAGTGTAACTGATCAGCATAGCTACATGCTGTGATGATACAATGCAATATGTTTCCATGTGATACAATACAATACAAGATGTCACAGTGCATCCATCCATCCATCCATCCATCTATTATCTGCCGCTTAATCCCACTAGCCAATCCCAGCATCATTGAGCGAAGGCAGTGTACACCATGGACTGTTCCCCAGTCCATCGCATGGCCAACACTCACTCACCGGAGGAAACCGGAGTACCCAGAGGAAACCAAACCCACTAATATAATATGACCCAGTATGATACAATATGATATGATACAATGCAATATGTTTCCATATGATACAGTACAATACAAGCTGTCACAGTGCAATATAATGGAATATATTACAACATAATATGTTTTAATATAATAAAATGTATTAAACTGTAAGATACAATACAGTACGCAACATCATGATGCAATACAAAAAAGATGCTACAGAAAAATTTTAATATAATCCAATACACTACTGTGCAGTACAGTTTCATGCAATACAATATAATAGAACACAATATTACACAATACGACACAGTAATACAGTATACTTATGTTACTATGCAGTACATTATTATACAATTCTATACAATATGAAGCAATACAATATGATGCAGTATGATACAAATATGGCAGTACAGTACAATATAATATGATGCAATATGATATCATACTGTAAGTTAGCATACCGCATGCTACAATATGATACCATGCAAGTAAGATGCTACAGTATATTTTAATATACTCCAATACGCTACCCCGCAGTACGATGCCAAAATACAGTGCAAAAACAATACAATAAAAATCAATACATTACTATGCAGTACATTATGATATAATACAGTACAATCCAGTATGAAACAATACAATGAAAATCAATACATTACTATGCAGTACATTATGATATAATACAGTACAATCCAGTATGAAACAATACAATAAAAATCAATACAATGCAGTACATTACTATGCAGTACATTATGACACAATACAGTATGAGACAATACAATAAAAATCAATACATTACTATGCAGTACATTATGATACAATACAGTACAATCCAGTATGAAACAGTATGATAAAAATCAATACATTCCTATGCAGTACATTATGATACAATACAGTATGAATCAATACAATAAAAATCAATACATTACTATGCAGTACATTATGATACAATACAGTACAATCCAGTATGAAACAGTATAATAAAAATCAATACATTACTATGCAGTACATTATGATACAATACAGTATGAAACAATACAATAAAAATCAATACATTACTATGAAGTACATTATGATACAATACAGTACAATCCAGTAAAAAACAATACAATAAAAATCAATACATTACTATGCAGTACATTATGGTACCGTATGAACACAAGTATGATACAGTGCAATACAATATGATACACAATATCATATCGTAAGTTAACAAACCGTATGGTAAAGTAAGATACAATGCAGTTACTGTATATCTAAATATAAGGTAGTAAGTTACCACACTGCCACGCAACATTATCACTATACAATACAATACAGTACAATATAATACAATATAAAAACAGTATGACACGATACAGTATACATCAATATGTTACTATGCAGTACATTATGATACAGTACAATACAGTTTGAAACAATACAATACAATACAATACAATACAGTACAATATGATACAGTATAAATACAAGTATGATACAGCACAATACAATACACTACAATAGAATACAACTCATTACAGTATGATACAGTACGATGCAATATGAGACAATACGGTACATATATATTGTTGTTCTCCTCACACATGAGTCGTTTAACCAATCACAGTGTTTTTACTGTGTACTCTGAACGTCCTGATCAATTACATATTATCCATATTGTGCAGCCCTGGTGTGTGTTTTCAGTTTGTGTTGCTGTAGTGACCGTGCGAGCGTGCTGATATTCTTGCCTGGTTACTGTAATGGATTTGAAGCTGCTGGATGCCACAGGCTGTAGCTGAAGTGTGAATTATTGAAAGTGTGAGTTTCTCCTGATTGGAAATGTTCCTGTAGATCAATAATGCAGCTCCATTAACAGGACTGTGCAAGATCAGCCACTAACCTCCGTTCATTTACATTTCAGTCAATCAGCCATTAAATACAAGTTATTCTTTTATCAGGTGATGTTTATGATGAGATTAGTCGTGAGATAATCTGCTTGCATATGGAAGCAATAAAGTTGAGGAAAAATAAGGAGTTTTCAAACACCTGGAGGACCTGGAGGACCTGGTAGACTCACAAACACGATCCCTATCAGATAAACAGCTCAAAGCTTTATCTCTGAGAGAGAGGAGAACATCAAGTTGCTTCAGATTTGAAAACATCCACAGGAGTTTCTGTCCATCCCTCCGCTGTGAGGAGACCCCTCAGCACTGTGGGGTCTGAAAGGATGTGTAGCTGGTAAAGAAGCTCCTCACTGAGAGATAAAGGAGATACAGACACATCAAACAAAGAAGCTGCTGGTGTTCTCAGAACAATGGATTGGACTGACCACCCCAGAGTCCAGAACCTCAACATCACTTAGTGTGTTAGAGGTCATTTGGATGGTAAGAGGCAGGAAAATGTGAATCCCGGCTGTTTGGACTGGAAGTTAAATGAAGGGTGGTCTCTAGTGCAGTACTGTTGTGTACAGTTTGGAAATATATGGATTTTCCCTCCTGTTTTTCTGGGAATGTCGTTGGGATCGTTGTCCTGGGTGTGTGTGTTTGTGTGCTTGGCAGCAGTTGAAGTGTGTTGATCTGTGTTTGTGGTCTCCCCAGGCATCCCCAGTGGTCTAGTGTCTATCTCTCCCCTCTCCTCTCAGCTGTGTCCTCTCTCTCTCTCTCTCTCTCTCTCTCTCTCTCTCTCTCTCTCTCTCTCTCTCTCTCTCTCTCTCTCGCTCTCTCTCTCTCTCGCTCTCTCTCTCTCTCTGTACTGGGAGCTGCTCTGCTATCTATTTTTAACCGGCCTGGTAAAGCAGCATATGTGTCCCAGGGCCTCATGCTGGGAGGCGAGGGGGTGAGCAGGGACCCACACTCATCCAACATTCATACCCCATCACATGTTCTTCCCCTTCTTTTCTATCACTACTTCCCTTCTACCCTCCCTCCCTCCCTCGCTGCCTCCGTCACTCAGGCATCCTATTCTTTCATGTCGTTTCAGCCTTTTTTGCTCATTAAACCTACCCTCTCTCTCTCTCTCTCTCTCTCTCTCTTTCTCTCCCTCGCTCTCTCTCTTCCTTTCTCTATCTGCTGTCTCTCACTATCTCTCTCGCTCACTCTCTCTCTGCTGTTTATCACTCTCTTTCCCTATACTCCTCTTTCCTCCTCCCCTTGGTTCTTTGCTTGCTCTCTCTCTCTCTCTCTCTCTCTCTCTCTCACACCCCTTGCTCTCTGTCTTTATCTTTGTTTTATCTCTTTGTTTTATGTCTCTTTCTCTCTCTCTTTGCCCGCCTTGCTCTCTTTCCCTTCCTCTCACTCTCTCAACCTGTGGTCTTTCTCTCCTCCTTTACACTTTCATTCTTTTTTTATTAAATCTCATTCTCTGTTCTTCTTGCTCTCTCTCTCTCTCTCTTCCTTTCTCTATCTGCTGTCTCTCACTATCTCTCGCTCTCTCTCTGCTGTCTCTCACTATCTCTCTCGCTCATTCTATGCTGTTTCTCACTCTCTCTCCCCATACTCCCCTTTCCTCCTCCCCTTGGTTCTTTGCTTGTTCACTCTCTCTCTCTTTCTCTCTCTCACCCCTTTGCTTTTTTTCTTTGCTCCTTGCTTTATTTACCTCTCTCTCTCCCCCCCCTCTCTCTCTCACCCCTTGCTCTCTGTCTTTCTCTTTGTTTTATCTCTTTGTTTTATCTCTTTGTTTTATGTCTCTTTCTCTCTCTCTTTGCCCGCCTTGCTTTCTTTCCCTTCCTCTTGCTCTCTCAACCTGTGTTCTTTCTCTTCTTTCACTTTCATTTCTTTTATTTAATCTCTTTCTGTGTTCTTTTTGCTCTCTTTCTCTCTCTCTCTCTCTCTCTTTCTCACACACACACACCTCTTGCTCTCTCTTTCCCTCCACGATTCATATTTACTTTGATCTTTCTCCCTTTTACTTTCTCTTTTTCACCCTTTGCTCTTTCAATCTATCTCTATGTGTTCACTCTCTTACTCTTTGCCCTTTCTCTCCCGCCTTGTACTCTCTCTCTCTCTCTCTCTCTCTCTCTCTCTCTCTCTCTCTCTCTCTTCCAGGCCAACCTGAGGAAGTTTATGGATCTAATCCAGCATCATCAGGTGGATAAAGTCTCTAAGATGCTGGAGAGAGGTCTCGACCCGAACTACCACGATCCAGAGACGGGCGGTAGGGGAGCCACTGCACCCCCTGAGAAACTCACACTGCTCAAGCGCACAATCACTGTATCAGTTCTCTTTCCAGAGAGTTTCCACGTTCAGCTTCTGATGTGCAGGAGGCGAAGCTCAGCCTACGCATTTACATATTCCTCCTAATAAAGCGCTCCCATTTACTGAACCTGCCTGCCAGCTTTTCAGGGAGCAGGTTGTCAAGCCAGGAAACAAGAAGAGAAGCATAAAAAACAAGTATAATTTTGGAGGCTGATGTTTGGGAGGCTGCTTGGTGAACGTTAGAGTGCGGGATGTTATATCACAGGCATGGCAGCGGGAGCGCTCTGTCGCCTGAAGCCCAGGTTGCTTTAGTGTTTTACATTACAACAATCCGGAAGCATGAAACACAAACAGCCCTGACTGGAAAGGCCTTGAGCAGCTCTTACTCAGGACTGGAGTTGACTGATGCCAGCACGTTCCCTTGACATGAAGGAAAGCCCTGTAGGTGGGCTTTTGATGGATTCATTAAATGTTCCATTAGAGCCGGAACCGTTTCGCAACTTTCAAGCAGGTTATTTTCAGGTTGATCCGTGTGAGGTCGCAGCAAGCACGCATTTAGTCCCAACAGCATCAGCCACCTTGAAAGGGTTTTTAACTCCAGCTGCTTTTTCCTCTTGTTTTTCTTTCAGATTTGATTATCTTATATCTCTCACCTACAGCTCCTTAGAAATACAATACTGTGCAGAGGTTTGAGGCTCTTGTAGACATTACTATAGTTAAAAAGCTATTTTCCCAAACAGAAAGCTTTAATTTGCTCAGCAAAATACTTTTTTTTACATTTATTAAATGTTTAGACAGTATTAATACAGTAAGTAGTGCTTTTACATACGCCAGTGTGTTTATTTAAATCTTTCTAAGCTTCTCCTTGTGGAAACAACCCAGTATTAGTTACAGTTCTCATCTAATACCTGCTTTGACTGCTCAGTACTTCATTAAGCTAAATCAAGATTGCTGCTGAAGGAACTGAATACATTCATACAATGTCTGGGGCGTCCAGGAGAAATCTGGAACTACACTTTGCTCTTCAAACTAGAGCTCAAGATATGATCTACTTCTCTCACAATAAGATATTCATGTTACTTTATATTGTATGTTTGATTATTTACATCAGTTCTAATCAGATCTGGTGATCTTACTAGTGAAAACACACCTACTGATCAGATAAAGGCTTTTAAACTATCAGGTTAGGCGTCTAAGACTTTTGCACAGTAATGTATCTCCTGGAAAAGGAATAACTTGTGGTTGGGTCATTGACATGACATCAATTGACATGATACCCCCTCCCAAAAGTAAATGAACACATAACAATAATGGCAAATTATTCAACAATAACTTTTTATATGTGAGTCAGTTTTCAGTGCATCTGTATAACAGTCATTTAAGCTTCTATTTTGCCTTCAAACATCTACAAATGTCAGGTGGTTATACCATCTAACCATATATGCGGAGTAAGAAAAGTATCAAAAGTGATATGCAATTCTAAATTAAATGTTATGTTTAAAACATTATGCTGAAAAAAAATGCAACTTTAAAACTACTTGGCTCACGAGTAGTGAAGTTCGCAAGTTCTTGCTTCTGCAAATGTCCTGTGGCACAACCAAAAATAAAGGACTTTTATTTTGACATGTTTTTACGAAAGAGGGGCAAGCGTACTGCCTCGAAAATGAAGACCCCAAGTGACCTTTATGGTGCAATGTCATGGTCAGTAGCCCTTAAAGAAAAGTCATTTTGGTTAGACTGGTACAGTAGACTCTGTCATGTGGTACAACCTCATCAGGAAAGTTATGAACATGTATAATCAATATGATAATGTTTATTAATTCAGTATAAACTCAGGTTCAGTGACAAAATGATGAAAAAGTCAGGTGGCACAACAGTAAGTCATATGGTGCAACCAGACCAGAACAAGATACAAAATGCACACCGGCATAAATGCATATACATATGCATACATAAAATTCACACACTTGTTTATAATTTTACTTTAACTTTTACTTTTTAATTTAAATTTTTATTTGACTCAGTTTACTTTGTTTGTCAAATATAAGATCATGCTTTGTACTGTATGGTGCACTCTTACACAAACACTCTCATTTTATTTCAAGTATTTACTTTGGCATTTAGAAGCTGTAAGCATGTCATGTAGTCATCTATGATTTACAGTAATGATTTAATCAATGTCAATTCAATAACACTGGCCTTGCCCTTTGGATGTGCAGAGACCCCTCTGACCTTGGCATCCCATCTGGACAACGTGGTAGAGATCATAACGGCGCTGAAGAACGGAGGAGCCCATTTGGATTTCCGCTCTCGTGATGGGATGACTGCACTCCATAAAGCCGCCAGGGCCAAGAACCAGATCGCTCTGAAGGTAACACATGCCCGTTGTGACCTTTAATGTAAATATGAATATTAATTATATTAATATTTGTTCATTTTTACTTATTAATAATACTTATTATTTAGTTAAAAATGTATACTATAACATAACGCAACTAAAAAAATCTACTCAACTCACTTAAAAGTTCTTACGCAAATGTCAGGTGGCGTATCCAAAAACACAGGACTTTTATTTTGACATGCTCTTATATAAGAAAGAGGAAAGAAGAGACCCTAGGTGACCTTTATGGTACAAGGCCAAGGTCAGTAACCCTTTCATAAATTTGATAATAATTGTAATTATTGAGTCATTTTAGTAAGAATGGCTTACTTACTTAACCATGTCATGTGGTACAACCTCCTCAGGAAAACTATGAAGACGTGTATTGATTATATTAATGTTTATTTATTTTTGAAAAGGTTTCTACTGGTGTGTAACAGGGTATTTACTGGCGACTGCGGTGGGAGAAGTTGTTGTTGTTAGGTAGAGTTTCAGTGCTGCTGTGTTGCGTGTGCTGTTCTGGGCTGGGCTGCGGGGTAGCTGGATTAAGTATGTACCGCAGACAGACAGTATTCAGTTAGAGGGGACCTGCTTTCTTCCAGGATGTGTCAGCTAGTGCTGAGCGGTCACTCTCATCTGCTGCCATGTTCAATAAAAGAGCTCTCCTTTAAAGCGTGTGTTGTTGTCGTCGGCGCTGATGCCACAGCGCAGTTAGGAGAACGCAGGTTTCGTCCCTGACTTCTCGCTGTACTATTTGTGTTTACTCTAATTTTAGAATAAATAAATATGGCCCAGATAAACAGGGTCATATTTTGCACCATACTGTACGTGTGCAGCTGGGCGTTTTTCATTTGTTCTGTTTTTGTAGTGATAAATTTAGTACCAGCTGAACCCAATATGACAACGTATAGGTTCTATATATGAGCTTATATATATCCATATAGGAGCTACACTTACAGACTGTAGTTCATCTGATTCTCTGTATACTCTGTTACCCTGCTCTTTAATGATCCCCCACAGATTATCTTATCAATAAGTGTATTTACACCAGTAAGAACACCAGATTTTATCAGAACATATGTACATAACCATATATACAATACAAAGTAACATGAATATCTTATTGTGAGGGAAGTAGATCATATCTTGAGCTCCAGTTTGAAGAACAAAGTTAGGTTCCAGATTTCTCCTGGACGCCCCAGACATTGTATGAATGTATTCAGTTCCTTCAGCAGCAATCTTGATTTAGCTTAATGAAGTACTGAGCAGTCAAAGCAGGTATTAGATGAGAACTGTAACTAATACTGGGTTCCACAAGGAGAAGCTTGGAAAGGGTTAAATAAATCCACTGACGTATGTAAAAGCACTACTTACTCTATAAATACTGTTTAATATTTAAATAATAAGTGTTTTGCTGAGTAAATAAAAGCTTCCTTTGCTTTTTAAATATAATAATGTTCTGGCACAGTACTGTATGTGCTATCAAAAGAAAAAACTTTTTTACAGTAATTTTCATTCTTTCTCCTAGAAAGTTATGCAAGGTTTGTTCCCACAGCAACAATATGCTAGTATAAATGTAAAAATCCCCAACTTTTGTTATTAGTTATTTGAGGATTTTTTTTCCCTCTTTCATTACATTTATTTTCTCCATTAATATTGAAATGCTATATGCATTTCTATATTTGTTCCATTTTGGCTCATATAATAGCCTAAACTTGTATAATAGTACATGTACTCAGGCATGTGTTTAGACAAAGCTGCTGTCATTTGAAATGCGACAGAATATAATACTGAACTTTTTATGTATACATAAAATATAATCATATATTTTATTCATTAAGCACATTTAAATTTGCTGACATAGCCCAGATAACAAGGAATATTAGTAAAATAAACAGATAGAAAACCAGACAGAACAATATGAAATGAAATCCAAAGAAAAAGTAGATATGTAAGCAACTTCACATATAGATATATATAATATATAACATTTACAGTGTATTAAATACTGGAATTTCATATATGCTCTCTGACAAACACTGATATTATTGAATTTACACGTACTCCAATGATACAGAAGGTTCTAACATGACCTTCTCTCTGTTTGCAGGCCATGCTGGAACTGGGGGCGTCGCCGGACTATAAGGACAGTCAGGGTCTCACTCCACTCTACCACACTGTGACCGTGGGTGGTGACCCCAGCTGCTGTGAGGTGCTCCTGCGCGCTCATGCCACCGTGGCCTGCCACGACGAGAACGGCTGGCACGAAGTCCACCAGGTGGCGCTCTCTCTGGTCTCGTTCCATTAGTGGGCTTTGTTTTCTGTCACTGGAGTGGGTGTAAAGCTGGAAATGACAAAGGAGGAGGGCTGAGTTCCAGAACAAAGCAACTGTGCATTAGTAGGTGTTGATGTTAAGAGGAGCGCTGTCTTCAACATGCCGTGGGTTCTTTCTCTGCTGGAGTCAAATATACGCCTGAGACCCTGATTGAAGAAATGGACAGTCCAGTCTATATAACGTCGATACCCCCTGTGTTCAGCTTTAGCATTTTGTTGATTTACTAATTGAAAATAAGTTAACACGTCTTCTTTCTGCAAATCTTATTGCACACTTTCTGCTTGTTTGCTGAGTTTAATGTACTGGAAAAGCTTTATGTGCATTCATTTTTGCACAGGCTGAATTTTATATCCTACTTTATCCCGAGATGTTAAATTAAAGTTTGTTCTCTGTTGAGAACATGTTTACAGCAGCACCCAAATATTTGCATATGACTATATTGATCTGCTTCTATTTAGACACAGACACTCTAGTTAGCCACATGTGTTTTTTTGTACACAGCGGAATTTAACCTCCACATTTAACCCATCTGTGCAGTGAAACACCCACATAGACACACACTAGTGAACACACACTAGGGGGCAGTGAGCACACGTGCAACGGAGTGGTGGGCAGCCCTATCCACGGCGCCTGGGGAGCAGTTGGGGTTAGGTGCCTTGCTCAAGGGCACCTCAGTCGTGGCCTGGGGGATCCCGGGGATCGAACTGGCGACCTTCTCTATCCTTTAGGCCACGACTGCCCTATATATGTAGAAATGTATTGTTTCTTGTGGTCAATTCAGGTCAGTTCTATAGGATTGAACAGCCTTTAAGATCTGTCTAAATGAGCTCTGTTCCGATTGGCTGCTCTGTAATTGGGCTAATATAGGAGGTCAGTTGCGGCTGAAACAGTGTATATGGGCAGGTCTAGAGGCTGTAGGCTGAATAGGGGCTTATATATGTTTCATTTTTGTTGCTGATTTTTTGTATATGAACCACTGTTTAATCAATACTGCCACTTAAATACAGTATACGGTGATGGAGTTACTGATTCTCATGACTGGCACCACACAGTGATTTTCGATTCGCTCATGCAGCAGACAGAACACGTGAGCGGCGTGGGATAACAAGCGGCAGTAAACATGCTCATGGCTAAATCTGTAATGGCAGCATTATGTGGGAAACCACAGTAACGGGAAAATCTTACCTAAATGTCTGAGCTGCTTCTTTCAGTAATCACACCTCTGCCGCTGTGTAGTCACTCACAGTCTAAATTAATGTTAGTCCAGATTGTCTTTAGACTTGATTTAGCCTATAACTAGCATAGCGGCTTGCTAGGCCCACCTGGCATGCACCAAACTGCTAAAAACCACCATGGTCAGTGGTGATATCATCACTAGTCTCTGGCAGCTCAGAGATGTGGCACAATTCAATTTGTGTAATTATGTTGCTGTCCGAACAAAAACAAATCTCCAAAGTGGCCACTTTACAGCACAGAAAAAAGAAATTTAAACTTTAATTTAAGTTATTTAAATTAATGGAGCATTTCTATTGGTTGATTTATAATTAAATTTTATAGAATGTAAACTACAGTTGCATTTAAATGCTATAGAAAATTTTTTATTTGAAAAATGGAGCTACATTTTGAGTTCAAAATTTAAAACTATATAAATATCAGAATGGTTAGGTTAGACAGAGTTAGTATTAATATTGGCAATTCGTCTAAGCTAGTATTTATGGTCCAGTTATCGGTATCAGTATCAGAAGAGAATATACAATATTAATGCGTCCCTGATATTGACCTGATGGACTCAGATGTGAACCTTTAATTTCATACGGCATCAGACTCTTACTTTAAAAACGCCAGGATATGAGCTCTTTAATTTAAGAGCTCAAAATCCACTGACCTACATATTGAGAAACACTGCTCATGAATGATTAGGTCATCATAATTCCCTGATGTGACGATAATTTGGCTCAGACAAAAGAAGAGAATGTGAATGGAAACGATGTAGGATATAAAAATAGATGTCTGACCGCTGCTGCTATTCGCTGGCATCTAGTGGTGAGGGGGGAGGATTGCACAGACTGCTGTGATGTGATCAATTAATTAGGCCTAGATGATTCCTCACTTGAAACAATAATAATAACAATAATACAGTGATGTAATTTATTAACAGATGTATTAGTCCAGGCTTATGTATGTATGTATATATATATATATATATATATATATATATATATATATATATATATATATATATATATATATATATATATATATATATATATATATATGATGTTACTGTCTGTGTGCACAGGCTTGTCGATACGGCCATGTTCAGCACCTGGAGCACCTCCTGTTTTATGGAGCTGACATGCGTGTGCAGAACGCCTCCGGGAACACAGCCCTCCATATCTGTGCGCTCTACAAACAGGTGAGTGTGCTCTTTACACGAGAAGGACTCTCCTGATGAGGTTTTTGGATGGAACAATTTAAAAAGAACAGAAAAACATGTTTACCTCCTAACAGGTCTCTCAAGGTCCAGCCATCACGTCGCTCTCTCTCACAAGCCCCTTCTTAATAGTTCAGACATGAGGGTCAAAGCTATTTTCTCCAGCTGGATTGTGCTTGTTTGTTGGAATAGCACTCAAACGCTCCCGTTCTGCTCCGGACTGCTCTATTACAGTTTGGGGAAATACAGCGCTGACCCCAGGGCGCGCGGGCTGAACTGGAGGGCACTATATTGCTTCATTATAGTGTTTTGTTTGGACTGCCCTAGATCAGCTCACAGATCCAGCTGCTTAATATATCGCTCTCCCAGGACTCCTGTAGGTTCACAGGGGTCACGGGAGGTGGGGTTGGTGGCGTTTTCCTTTCAGCACATTTATTATTTCCAGGTCCGATAGTGATGAGACTGCGAACGCTAACTCAACAAGAGCTATAGATGCACCAGATTCAGAATTCAGATTTTTTTTAATGTTGGAGATGGTTTAATGCATCTAGAGAGG
Source organism: Megaleporinus macrocephalus (assembly GCA_021613375.1). Taxonomy (NCBI): domain Eukaryota; kingdom Metazoa; phylum Chordata; class Actinopteri; order Characiformes; family Anostomidae; genus Megaleporinus; species Megaleporinus macrocephalus. The sequence goes on along the minus strand of CM038713.1, from coordinate 7,572,352 downwards.
TCAGAGGTCCCTCTGTGTGGTCAGTTATCCATTTACTGCATCATGTTTTAAGGATTTTGTTATGAAAATGAATGATAGAGTCAGTTAACATCATTCATTCCCAACTCTTTGGTGAATTTAAGTCTTAGTTTGCAAGATACTGTGCTGGCAGCAATGTCTCAGCTGAGCTCAACAGTGTTATTGTCAGCTATGTAACTGGGATCATTTATAAAATAGCATTAATATAATGGAATTAGTGGCACTTTACAAATAAATTAAAATGAATGTTAATGAGTACTTAAATTGTAAAAGAAACAATAAGAACAGAGACAACATTAGATTGTAAAAAATTGTAAAAAAAAACAAATAAAAACTGAATAAGAAAATCAAATCAGGAATAAGACAAAGATAAAAATAAGTCAATACATATAAATATAGCAGTAAAACATAAAATAGTAAAATAAATAATAATAAAAAAAAATCTGTATGAAGGTGTCATTAATTTCCTATGAAGGTGTCAGTAATTCTGTATGAAGGTGTCAGTAATTCTGTATGAAGGTGTCAGTCATTTCGTATGAAGGTGTCAGTAATTCCATATGAAGGTGTCAGTAATTCTGTACGAAGGTGTCAGTAATTCTGTATTATGGTGTCAGTAATTCCCTAAGAAGGTGTCAGTAATTCTGTATTATGGTGTCAGTAATTCCCTATGAAGGTGTCAGTAATTCCGTATGAAGGTGTCAGTCATTTTGTACGAAGGTGTCAGTAATTCCGTATGAAGGTGTCAGTAATTCTGTATTATGGTGTCACTAATTCTGTATGAAGGTGTCAGTAATTCTGTATTATGGTGTCAGTAATTCCCTATGAAGGTGTCAGTCATTTTGTACGAAGGTGTCAGTAATTCCGTATGAAGGTGTCAGTAATTCCTATGAAGGTGTCAGTAATTCTGTATTATGGTGTCAGTAATTCCCTATGAAGGTGTCAGTAATTCCGTATGAAGGTGTCAGTAATTCCGTATGAAGGTGTCAGTAATTCTGTATGAAGGTGTCAGTAATTTCCTATGAATCTGTCAGTAATTCCATATGAATGTGTCAATAATTCCATATGAAGGTATCAGTAATTCCCTATGAAGGTGTCAGTAATTCCATATGAAGGTGTCAGTAATTCCCTATGAAGGTGTCAGTAATTCTGTATGAAGGTGTCAGTAATTCCCTATGAAGGTGTCAGTAATTCCATATGAAGGTGTCAGTAATTCCCTATGAAGGTGTCAATAATTCTGTATGAAGGTGTCAGTAATTTCCTATGAAGTTGTCAGTAATTCCATATGAAGATGTCACTAATTCCCTATGAAGGTGTCAGTAATTCCGTATGAAGGTGTCAGTAATTCCGTATGAAGGTGTCAGTAATTCCCTATGAAGGGGTCAGTAATTCTGCATTATGGTGTCAGTAATTCTGCATTATGGTGTCAGTAATTCCCTATGAATGTGTCAGTAATTCCCTATGAATGTATCAGTAATTCCGTATTATGGTGTCAGTTATTCTCTATGAAGTTGTCAGTAATTCCGTATAAAGGTGCCAGTAATTCCGTAGGAAGGTGTTAGTAATTCCCTATGAAGTTGTCAGTAATTCTGTATTATGGTGTCAGTAATTCCTTATGAAGGTGTCAGTAATTCCGTATGAAGGTGTCAGTAATTCCCTATGAAGGTGTCAGTAATTCCCTATGAAGGTGTCAGTAATTCCTTAACTACACTGGTGATGCGGATGAAGGATCCTTTGGTCTTCAAATTGTTCCATAGTCCATATGAGTGGAAACTCTCTGGTATAGGGATGACTCTTAGCCAACACTTAGATTTGACATTGTCGTTGTTTGTTGTGTTGCGAGTGACGCAAATGACACCTGGAAATCAGATTTGAGCAGCCAGACTGAGACACATCTGTGATAATTGGGAGATTGGAACTGCATTTCAAACCAATTTCAAATGTGATTTGGATCCGATTTTGCTGTCCAGGCTATTAAAATCAATCTGCACACAATATGGATGGATGGCAAAAATCCAATTTGGGCTCAGAGCCTAGGGCAGATGTGTTGAAACTGAAATCTCTAGAGTGGTGGATCTCCACGACCAGGATCGAACACATCTAGTGTAACATTTGAAGAGGTCAGCAGCTCTCTGCGTGGTCAAGCTGTTATTTGTTTTAGTGCTGAAGTCAGTCAGTGTTGCTAATTTGAAAAAAGTCTGAAAATAATAAAATAATTCATTTGCGTGAAACTGTGATAGGAATAAATTCTGAGTTCTTTTATATAACAGTGCATTAGCTGTGTAGTTGGTTTCATTCAGAATTAGTGTTAGCTTTATAACTAAAGCTTTTTTTGGCTCCCATTGTAAAAGCTGCTCCACCTATAATGATAGCTTTAGCAATGCCATTGTCTAGTTCTGTCTAGAGAAGCAAGAGGTCTCTTGATCGGTCTGGTTAAGCTTTTAAACATGTTCTATTTTCAATAAACTGTTTTCAATAAACTGTTTTCAATAAACTGCAAGCTGGGTTTATTTAGTGTTAGCATTAGCCATGTAGCTGCTACTTGCCTCGCTGTGCCGACCCCTGTAGAAGGGAATTCATTTGAGTTCATTTCTAAAATAACATTAACTGTGTAACTGTGTTTATTTCTAAAATAGCATAAGCTGTGTAGCTGTGTTTATTTCTAAAATAGCATTAGCTGTGCAGCTGTGTTTATTTCTAAAATAGCATTAGCTGTGTAGCTGTGTTCATTTCTAAAATAGCATTAACTGTGCAGCTGTGTTCATTTCTAAAATAGCATTAGCTGTGCAGCTGTGTTCATTTCTAAAATAGCATTAGCTGTGTAGCTGTGTTCATTTCTAAAATAGCATTAGCTGTGTAGCTGTGTTCATTTCTAAAATAGCATTAACTGTGCAGCTGTGTTCATTTCTAAAATAGCATTAGCTGTGTAACTGTGTTTATTTCTAAAATAGCATTAACTGTGTAGCTGTGTTCATTTCTAAAATAGCATTAACTGTGTAACTGTGTTTATTTCTAAAATAGCATTAGCTGTGTAACTGTGTTTATTTCTAAAGTAGCATTAACTGTGCAGCTGTGTTCATTTCTAAAATAGCATTAGCTGTGCAGCTGTGTTCATTTCTAAAATAGCATTAGCTGTGTAGCTGTGTTCATTCCTAAAATAGCATTAACTGTGCAGCTATGTTAATTTCTAAAATAGCATTAACTGTGCAGCTGTGTTTATTTCTTAAATAGCATTAACTTTGTAGCTGTGTTCATTTCTAAAATAGCATTAACTGTGCAGCTGTGTTCATTTCTAAAATAGCATTAACTGTGTAGCTGTGTTCATTTCTAAAATCGCATTAACTGTGTAGCTGTGTTCATTTCTAAAATAGCATTAGCTGTGTTTATTTCTAAAATAGCATTAACTGTGTAGCTGTGTTCATGTCTAAAATAGCATTAACTGTGTAGCTGTGTTCATTTCTAAAATAACATTAACTGTGTAGCTGTGTTCATTTCTAAAATAGCATTAGCTGTGTAGCTGTGTTCATTTCTAAAATAGCATTAACTGTGCAGCTGTGTTTATTTCTAAAATAGCATTAGCTGTGCAGCTGTGTTCATTTCTAAAATAGCATTAGCTGTGTAGCTGTGTTCATTTCTAAAATAGCATTAGCTGTGTAGTTGTGTTCATGTCTAAAATAGCATTAGCTGTGTAGTTGTGTTCATTTCTAAAATAGCATTAGCTGTGCAGCTGTGTTTATTTCTAAAATAGCATTAACTGTGCAGCTGTGTTCATTTCTAAAATAGCATTAACTGTGCAGCTGTGTTTATTTCTAAAATAGCATTAACTGTGTAGCTGTGTTCATTTCTAAAATAGCATTAGCTGTGTAGCTGTGTTCATTTCTAAAATAGCATTAACTGTGCAGCTGTGTTTATTTCTAAAATAGCATTAGCTGTGCAGCTGTGTTCATTTCTAAAATAGCATTAGCTGTGTAGCTGTGTTCATTTCTAAAATAGCATTAGCTGTGTAGTTGTGTTCATGTCTAAAATAGCATTAGCTGTGTAGTTGTGTTCATTTCTAAAATAGCATTAGCTGTGCAGCTGTGTTTATTTCTAAAATAGCATTAACTGTGCAGCTGTGTTCATTTCTAAAATAGCATTAACTGTGCAGCTGTGTTCATTTCTAAAATAGCATTAACTGTGCAGCTGTGTTCATTTCTAAAATAGCATTAACTGTGTAGCTGTGTTCATTTCTAAAATAGCATTAACTGTGCAGCTGTGTTCATTTCTAAAATAGCATTAACTGTGTAGCTGTGTTCATTTCTAAAATAGCATTAACTGTGTAGCTGTGTTCATTTCTAAAATAGCATTAACTGTGCAGCTGTGTTCATTTCTAAAATAGCATTAACTGTGTAGCTGTGTTTATTTCTAAAATAGCATTAACTGTGTAGCTGTGTTCATTTCTAAAATAGCATTAACTGTGTAGCTGTGTTCATTTCTAAAATAGCATTAACTGTGCAGCTGTGTTCATTTCTAAAATAGCATTAACTGTGTAGCTGTGTTCATTTCTAAAATAGCATTAACTGTGTAGCTGTGTTTATTTCTAAAATAGCATTAGCTGTGTAGCTGAGTTTATTTCTAAAATAGCATTAACTGTGTAGCTGTGTTCATTTCTAAAATAGCATTAACTGTGTAGCTGTGTTTATTTCTAAAATAGCATTAACTGTGTAGCTGTGTTCATGTCTAAAATAGCATTAACTGTGTAGCTGTGTTTATTTCTAAAATAGCATTAACTGTGTAGCTGTGTTCATTTCTAAAATAGCATTAACTGTGTAGCTGTGTTTATTTCTAAAATAGCATTAACTGTGTAGCTGTGTTTATTTCTAAAATAGCATTAACTGTGTAGCTGTGTTCATTTCTAAAATAGCATTAACTGTGTAGCTGTGTTTATTTCTAAAATAGCATTAACTGTGTAGCTGTGTTCATTTCTAAAATAGCATTAACTGTGTAGCTGTGTTCATTTCTAAAATAGCATTAACTGTGCAGCTGTGTTTATTTCTAAAATAGCATTAACTGTGTAGCTGTGTTTATTTCTAAAATAGCATTAACTGTGTAGCTGTGTTCATTCCTAAAATAGCATTAACTGTGCAGCTGTGTTTATTTCTAAAATAGCATTAGCTGTGCAGCTGTGTACATTTCTAGGATAGCATTAACTGTGTAGCTGTGTTCATTCCTAAAATAGCATTAACTGTGTAGCTGTGTTTATTTCTAAAATAGCATTAACTGTGTAGCTGAGTTCAGCATATGCTGCTGATCAACTGGTCAACCTAACCAGCAAATACCAGCTTAAAGCCCTCACATAAACCTGTATTGTTATTATTATTATTATTATTATTATTAGCTTTGTAACTGAGATTCATAGAATTGTATTAGCATTAGCTTTGGTTCATTAGCTTTTATTTTTAATATGGTTTTTGAATAAGATATTACTATAACATGCTGCATTATTTGATCAAATTGCTTTGGCAGTTGTGATCACTATAGGCTATGAACTGTCAACATCTTGCTAATTTCTTCAGATTAACACTGTTCTGTTATGTTGGAGTTCTGTGTAATAACTGGAGAGGTCAAAGCTCGGCCTCTCTATGTGGTCAAGCTTCACGAATGATGTGTTTTAAGGATTATGTTGTGATCATTTGTGATGGGTCTGTGTTGCTTAATTCCTCCGTCTGTGGTGAATCCACGTCTTGATTTGCAAAAAAAAAAAAAACACTGCCAGCATGTGTCTGAGCTGGGTTCACTTATATAACACAGTTAGCATTCGCATCAGCTGGGCTCATTACTAAAATACTATCAGCATTTGCTTTGTGGTTGCACCAGCAGCAGTGATAGCTTGAGCGTTGGCGGGGTTTATTAATTGACAGCAGCTTGTTAATGCTCACAGTTTAAAAGCAGCCAGGCAGAGAGTGGCCCTTCTGTCTCCTCGACAGGGGATCCAGGCTGCAGGGTCACAGCATGGGCTCCTGAGACTACTCTACTGTAAGATCAGTTACTCTAGTGTGCAGCAGGCTTCTGGTGTCAAACTGTGATATTTGTTTGAGTTTTTTTTTTTATTTCAGTAATTCATACTGGTTTATAGCTGCTCTTCTCCCTGAAAGCTTCCAAACAAAGTTTTGTTGTACAACTACAATGACAATATAGTATTGTATCTTCCATCCATTACTTTATGGGTTAGGGTTACACACTTTGACTTTATCCTGCTAGTCAGGGTCACGGGGGGTCGCCAGTCAGTGGCGTAGCCCACACACTTATACCTACAGGCAATTGAGAGTGAGCAATCAACCTAACATTCATGTGTTTGGACTGTGGGAGGAAACAGGAGTACCCGGAGGAACCCACTCAAACACGGAGAGAACATACACACTCCACACAGAACCACCCGGACCGGGAATCCAACCCAGATCCTCTTACTGTGAGGAGACAGTGCTGACCACTACACCACCATACTGACCACTACACCACCATACTGACCACTACACCACCATACTAACCACTACACCACCATACTGACCACTACACCACTGTACTGACCACTACACCACCATACTAACCACTACACCACCATACTAACCACTACACCACCGTACTAACCACTACACCACCGTACTAACCACTACACCACCATACTAACCACTACACCACTGTACTAACCACTACACCACCATACTAACCACTACACCACCATACTGACCACTACACCACCATACTGACCACTACACCACCATACTAACCACTACACCACCATACTGACCACTACACCACCGTACTAACCACTACACCACCGTACTGACCACTACACCACCGTACTAACCACTACACCACCGTACTAACCAGTACACCACCGTACTAACCACTACACCACCATACTAACCACTACACCACCTTACTAACCACTACACCACCGTACTAACCACTACACCACCATACTAACCACTACACCACCATACTAACCACTACACCACCGTACTGATCACTACACCACCATACTAACCACTACACCACCGTACTAACCACTACACCACCATACTAACCACTACACCACCATACTAACCACTACACCATCGTACTGATCACTACACCACCATACTAACCACTACACCACCGTACTAACCACTACACCACCATACTAACCACTACACCACCATACTGACCACTACACCACCATACTGACCACTACACCACCATACTAACCACTACACCACCATACTGACCACTACACCACCGTACTAACCACTACACCACCATACTGACCACTACACCACCTTACTAACCACTACACCACCGTACTAACCAGTACACCACCGTACTAACCACTACACCACCATACTAACCACTACACCACCGTACTAACCACTACACCACCATACTGACCACTACACCACCAGACTAACCACTACACCACCTTACTGACCACTACACCACCGTACTGACCACTACACCACCATACTAACCACTACACCACCATACTGACCACTACACCACCATACTGACCACTACACCACCATACTAACCACTACACCACCATACTGACCACTACACCACCGTACTAACCACTACACCACCGTACTGACCACTACACCACCTTACTAACCACTACACCACCGTACTAACCAGTACACCACCGTACTAACCACTACACCACCAAACTAACCACTACACCACCGTACTAACCACTACACCACCATACTAACCACTACACCACCATACTAACCAGTACACCACCGTACTAACCACTACACCACCATACTAACCACTACACCACCGTACTAACCACTACACCACCATACTGACCACTACACCACCAGACTAACCACTACACCACCGTGCCACCTACATATTGTATCTTATTTTATTTTAACATAAACTTGGTGAGAAAGAGAACATAGCCATGATTTCTGCTACAGGGGGTGCTGTTTATTTACACCAGCAGGAAGGGCAAGTCATAAAACCCCTGGTAACGATGACCACCACAACAATTCAGGCACCAGTCTATTAACTGACCAACAACAACAACAACCTTAATAACTTAAAAGTCCAGGGTGCGCCTCCCATGAGCCTCTGTGTGTGGCCAAGCCTTCTGAGTTCCTTAGAGGCAGCACAGCCTGTGAAAGATCCTGGTGAGGGTGGTGCTTTGGCCATGAAGCCTCAACACCTGCCTCAGCTCTAACACTGGATACTGAACTGTGGTAGACTGTCCCATTCCCATCATCAGATGTGCCTCTCTCAGAGTGTGAGGACGCAGGCGGGGATCTGTGAGGCCACGTTGACAAGTGCAGCGAGCAGTTTTCGTTCTACGCTATTCTTAACCCAAGGTCCGTGGCCCCTGGAGGTCCTACAAGCTGGCTCCTATTTTCTTGCATGTACGGACCTCCCCAGGCTCGTCAACCGCATAATGCTGAGTCTCCGACTCTGAGCCTGCTATGTCGCCTCAAGCCTTGCCGCACTGTTTTTTTCATCAAGCCTTGTTCCCTTCACCGCCACCTTGAAGGTCTTTGAAGCACCGTACCGCTCTATCCTACTTCTGACACCGAATATAGTGTCTTGGCAAGGAAGGGGACACGGTAGAGGCCAAGATTTCTGCTGCGAGAAAATTTACACCAGAAAAGGGACATAAACTACAGCGAAGAAGACGGGGAGATCACCTTAAGCTATAAAACTCCCAACACAGTACAGGGAAGCGTTGTCAGACCACCTTTTACTCTTAGAACTGCCTTAATTCTTCATGTCATAGGTGCTGGAAACTTTCTTCAGAGAATTTGGTCCATATCAACATTAGGAGCTCTACTGGATTGAAAGCTGATGACTGTGTAGGCTATTTGAGGACAGTGAATTCATTGTTGTGGTCAAGAAACCTGTTTCAGATTAGCTCCGTGACATGGCGCTGCTGGAAGTAACCATCAGAGAATGGTCCAGTGTGGTCATTAAGCAATGAACATGGTCACCAATAATACTCAAGTCAGCTGTGGCATTTAAACGATGCTCATTCGGTTTTAAGGGGCTCAAAATGTGGCAAGAAAATATCGTCCAATACACCACCACCGGACTAAACTGTTGATACAAGGCCAGATGGGTCCATGCTTTCATGTTGTTTCCACCCAATTCTGAGCCTGCCATTCAAATCTCGCAGCGGGAACCGAGACTCGTCAGACCAGGTAACATTTTTTAAATCTTCTACTGTCTAGTTTTGGTGAGGCCATGCAAACAGCAGCCTCAGTTGACAGCAGAGGCACCCAGCGCAGTCTCTTGCTACTGTAGCTTATCTGCTTCAAGGTTCGACGTGTTGTAGGTTCAGAGATGCTCGTCTGCAGACTTTGGTTGTAACGAGTCATTATTTGAGTTACTGTTGGCCTTTTATTAGCTCCAACAAGTCTGGCCAGTCTCTTCTGACCTCCAGCAACCAACGAGGCATTTTTGGCCAAAGAGCCGTTTTCTGTAAACTCTGGAGATAATAATTTCTCTGTAAACTCTGGAGATGATAATTTCTCTGTAAACTCTGGAGATGATCATTTCTCTGTAAACCATAGAGGTGTTCATTTCTCTGTAAACTCTGGAGATGATCATTTCTCTGCAAACTCTGGAGATGGTCATTTATCTGTAAACCATAGAGGTGTTCATTCCTCTGTAAACTCTGGAGATGATCATTTCTCTGTAAACTCTGGAGATGATCATTTCTCTGTAAACCATAGAGGTGTTAATTTCTCTGTAAACTCTGGAGATGATCATTTCTCTGTAAACTCTGGAGATGGTCATTTATCTGTAAACCATAGAGGTGTTCATTCCTCTGTAAACTCTGGAGATGATCATTTCTCTGTAAACCCTAGAGATGCCTGTTTCTTAGTAAATCCTGGACATGGTAATTTCTCTTTAAACCCTGGAGATAGAAATTTCTCTGTAAACTCTGGAGATGATCATTTCTCTGTAAACTCTGGAGATGATCATTTCTCTGTAAACTCTGGAGATGATCATTTCTCTGTAAACTCTGGAGATGTTAATTTATCTGTAAACCATAGAGGTGTTCATTTCTCTGTAAACTCTGGAGATGATCATTTCTCTGTAAACCCTAGAGGTGATCATTTATCTGTAAACCCTGGAGATGGTCATTTCTTTGTAAACCATAGAGATGTTCGTTTCTCTGTAAACTCTGGAGATGGTCATTTCTCTGTAAACCCTAGAGATGGTCATTTCTCTGTAAACTCTGGAGATGGTCATTTCTCTGTAAACCCTAGAGGTGATCATTTATCTGTAAACCCTGGAGATGGTAATTTCTTTGTAAACCATAGAGATGTTCATTTCTCTGTAAACTCTGGAGATGGTCATTTCTCTGTAAACCCTAGAGATGGTCATTTCTCTGTAAACTCTGGAGATGGTCATTTCTCTGTAAACTCTGGAGATGGTCATTTCTCTGTAAACCCTAGAGATGGTAATTTCTCTGTAAACTCTGGAGATGGTCATTTCTCTGTAAGCCCTAGAGATGGTAATTTCTCTGTAAACTCTGGAGATGATAATTTCTCTGTAAACCCTAGAGATGATAGTTTCTTAGTAAATCTTGGAGATGGTCATTTCTCTGTAAACCCTGGAGATGGTAGTTCCTGAAATACTCACACCAGCCTGTCTAGCACCAACAACAATGCCACAGTGCAAGTTACCTAAATCCCATTTCCTCCCATTCTGATTCTCAGTTTGAGCTTCAGCAGGAGTTGTTTCCAGGTGACTGTCTGGGAGCGTATACAGTGATAAGTTTGGAAAATATGGTGATACTGAATTGTATCAGTATGTATTAAACTGGTGCTACTTTCTGTTCTAGATGGTTATTTTCACTCTCAGCACCCCCCAAACCTTATTATTGCATAGAAGGAGTCTGCCCATAATGAAATAGACCCCCCAGAGTTAGAGTGCTGCTGTTTCAGGATAAGCTGGGATAATTCTTTGGATGTGAATATGAGTCAAGATCGGCTCCCCTGCTGTTTAAATACAGGTGGCGTAGGGGTGTTAACATACGCACACAGTCATTTCTTTTCTAATACAGGTGTTTTAAAACAATACATGCTACAAATTGAATACAGATTTTATGTTATAAGAAATATGTGATATAACGATATGATTAGAATACATTAGAATGATTACAATTGTCTAATGATTACAATTGTCTAATTAAAACTTTTCTTTTTAAAATAGCTCACCTGTGCTTGTGTGTGTATGTATATATATCATCTTTTAAGAATGACAGATCTCTGAATTTGAATTGAGAACCATTTGTGTTTGGACACAGAGGAATTTGACCTCTGTATATAACCCGTCTGTTGAGTGAAACACCCATATTTACACACATATACACTAGGGGGCAGTGAACAGCCCTATCCACAGAACCCAGGGAGCAGTTGGGGGTTAGGTGTCTTGCTCCAGGGCACTTTAGTCACATTCTTTTAGTTCAGGGCATTGAACCAGCAACCTTCCGGCCACAAGCCTGGTTCTCTAACCTCCAGCCCACGGCAGCCCCTCATGACTCTGACATTCATTTAGATATTCTTTCAGCTGGGGTGGCACAGTGGTGCAGTGAGAGCAGCCTTGGTTTGATTTCTTTGAGTAGGAGTTGTTCTCCTCGTGTCTGAGTGGGTCTCGTCCAGGTCTTCCGGTTTCCTTCCACAATCCACAGACATGCAGGTGAATTGGAAATGCTAAATTGCCCCCTAGGTGTAAGTGTGTATGCATGTCTGTCTTTCCTGTCTTCTGCCCAGTGTTCGCTGGGATGGGCTCCAGTACGTCCCACCATAACCTAGAAGGATAAACGGTTTAGAAGATGAGTGTGTGAGTGCTTTCAGCAGGCACTGTGTTTTCTTTTTAGCATCTTTGGCTCAGAAAATACAAGAATATTGACATTTATTTTCTGTAGTTTACATGCATCATAATGCAGATAACATCATATTAGAGCTGCACAGTAAATCAGATTTCTATTGCTATTCCAACATGAGTTTCACAATAAACACATCATTAAGGTCTGCAGTGACAGAACAGATCAAATTATCTCATTATCTATGTGCAGCTCCGGAATCAGATTGACAGGAATGGAGCTTTAGAAGCCCAACAGGTACTTCAGTGCACTGAGCTTGGAAACATGGTGACCATTTTTCTTAATCTCAGTGCTGGGTGGAGCAGTGAGGGCTACTGTCACAACAAGGAACTTAAAGGAAATTAAAAAATGTAATTAAATATCTTAATGTCGTAACTTTGTTTTTGCTGTCAGAATGAAGAGGGAGACCAGTTCAGAGAGAAAGCTTTTTATTCTTTGGACTGCAGTACTGACGTTTCTCTGAGCTCTCATACCCTGGTCTACCCTGGTCTCAATCATGTCTCAGCTGCAATGTCTTTTATAGGCCCGCCTTCCTGCTCCGTCTGCCCCTTGCAGAACACCTGGCCACGTCATTATCTCCAGGGTGGAGTGGTTTTCGAATAGAGGTTCTTAAGATAGCATTGCAGGGTCTTGTTCTCGGGCCTAAAGTTGCTTGTCATAAAAAGCCCCAAATGCTGGGGGTCACAAAGCCATGACCTTCCCATAAGCCCTGCAGCATTCACCAGGCCCATATGTAAGACCACGCTTTTACCGGATGCTATGGAATATAAAAAATTAACAACATTATCATAAGCTTTTTATTTATTTTTGGAAAGTCTAGAAATGATTTATCTTGTGGTAAAGGACCAACAGAAATGGTTTAAAATGACTTGGAATTTACAACTTTTTTTATTGGCTGCCATATATATATATATATATATATATATATATATATATATATATATATATATATATATATATATATATATATATATATATAAATTATATATATATATATATATATATATATATATATATATATATATATATACACACATATATATATATGAAAGTTGATAATTTCGTACACCCTCAGGTGCAACATATGCTAGGTTTAGTGTGAACACAGCTTTGTGGTGACAAGAAATGAGCTTGCGGTTCTGCTACCTTGTGAATGTGCAGCTTTGTAGTCACAGTAGTCATTAATTACCTGGTGAGTGTATATGTGTTTTTTATTTTTTGCAAATTGCTCAGATCTCTGTGCAGACTGGAAAATAAAACAAATAAATAATCCATTCATCCATTATCTGCCGCTTAATCCCGCTAGTCGGCGAGGGCGGGGTACACCATGGACAGTTCGCCAGTCCATCGCATGGTCAACACTCACTCACACACTCACACCTACGGGCAGTTCAGAGTGAGGATCCTAACATTCATGTGTTTGGACTGTGGGAGGAAACAGGAGTAACTGGAGTATCCCACTCAAACACAGAGAGACCATACACACTCCACACAGAACCACCCAGACCGGGAATCCAACCCAGATCCTCTTACTGTGAGGAGACAGTGCTGACCACTACACCACCGTACTAACCACTACACCACCATACTAACTACTACAACACCATTCTAACCACTACAACACCGTACTAACCACTACACCACCGTACTAACCACTACACCACCATACTAACCACTACACCACCGTACTAACCACTACACCACCATACTGACCACTACACCACTATACTAACCACTACACCACCATACTAACCACTACACCACCATACTAACCACTACACCACCGTACTAACCACTACACCACCATTCTAACCACTACAACACCGTACTAACCACTACACCACCATACTGACCACTACACCACTATACTAACCACTACACCACCGTACTAACCACTACACCACCGTACTAACCACTACACCACCATACTAACCACTACACCACCGTACTAACCACTACACCACCATACTAACCACTACACCACCGTACTAACCACTACACCACCATACTAACCACTACACCACCATACTAACCACTACACCACCGTACTAACCACTACACCACCGTACTAACCACTACACCACCGTACTAACCACTACACCCCCGTACTAACCACTACACCATATATATGCTCTCTCTCTCTCTCTCTCTCTCTCTCTCTCCCTCTCTATATATATATATTATATATATATATATATATATATATATATATATATATATATATATATATATATAAAACTTAATTAATCAATAAATAAATAAATAAATAAATACTTGCATTTAGCTTTTAAAATGTGCAATGTGAAACCAACGTAGTAGAGGGTTTGTTCATCCTATAGAAAAATAGTTTAATTACTATAGAATTCATGTTTTTATTTAGTTATAAATTAATTGATGTATGTATTTATTTGTATAGTAATCATGCTCTACAGTTTGGCACACCTTCCTCTCCATAGTACACTGTCACACCCATAAGGTGAAAACATTTTGTCCAGTGTGATGCTGGACCCCTGGAGAGGTCACCGCTCTATCCATGATGGTCTGAAGTGTCTCCTCCTCACACTGACCAGTGCAGTGCGGCGGCTCCCTCGTGCGCTCAGTGACCCTCTGATTGCCTCCCCGGATGTGCGCTGCTGCGTCCCCAATTAATCAATCCCACCAGAACGGTGAAGCCACGGTGGGTTTCTTTCTGCTTTGTTTACACTAAAGCCATGCCGCTCCTCTGTCGCCATGTCAACAAGGAGCAGGACTGGTGCCAGACGCAGTGCGCTGGTATTCTTTTTTCTTTCTTTTTTTTTTTCCACGCGCGGGGATCCGAGAGCCGCGCGCGCAGTCAGTCTCCGCGCTCGCTGCTTTCGGCAGCACTGAAACTAGTATTAGCAGGAAGGTGGGAGGAAAGTGAGATGGAGGTGTGCGTGTGTTGTGTGTCGGGTTTTGTGGTGAGGCATTCCGTGGGTGGGCTGCTGAATCCAGCTGGCTGGAGTGGGCTGGAGTGCTACAAAGCCACGTCTCTCTCTCTCTCTCTCTCTCTCTCTCTCTTTCTCTATCTCTATCTCTGTCTCACCAACACACATAGACCACACAAACACATATCACTGCAGAGACCCCCCTCTCTTCTCTCACTGGTTCTGATTTTGGGTGTTGACTTTGCTAAAGCTTCACACTTGTGTTGGAGGCCAGAAAGCTGAAGTCTGTCACTCTTCACTGCCGCCTGTTTAAGCCCGGTGAGATCATTTATAGACTCTTAGCAGCTTCTGATTTCTGAAGCTCATGGAGGGGAATCCATCTATTTAATAGAATAGAATAGACTAGAGTAGAATAGAATAGGGTGGTCGGGTGAGCTTCTCTTTTTGAGCCAAGCCTGAAACCTCACTCAATCTTTCTTTTCTTTCTGAAGGAGAACTGTGCCAGAGTTTTGCTGGTGCGGGGAGCCAGCAAGGACGTGAAGAACCACCGTGGGCAAACTCCCTTCCAGGTATGCGCCAAAGCTCTCACACGCACACATATTCATACATACTGTACTGCAGCAGCTCGCTGGGCGGTAGGGCTCGCTCGCCTCAGCCTCACTGCCATAAGACGCAAAAGCTTCCCTGCTTTGCTCGCTCGGGGTTCCTCGCCTGGAAGCTCGAGTCCCCGACCCGCTTACTTTTACTTTTATCCTGGCTGGGCTGGGATTGGCTCGGCTCCTTTACGTCCCGCAGAAACGCTACGGTGCCTCGATTGGAAAAGTGTAAAGAGCGCCGGATGACTGTCGGACTGCTTATTTTTAAACTCTCGATTCATTACAGAAAGCAGCACCACAGCCATTATGTAAGGACGCGCTCCCAGAGCCATGAATGAGCTGCTAATCCGTTAATGCATGCTTGCCATCTCGAAAATAGAAATGCTGTTAAAAGAAGCACTTAGGCGCGGAGACCGAGCCCAGTTCGTTCAGTTTACTTTTAATGTGACCCTGACGCCTCTTGACTGAATGACTCTCAGCTGGTAAAACAATAACTGACGTTTATTTAATTTTTGTACACAGCATATTTAAAAACCTGCAGCTTTTCCATCTGCTTGAAAGGCCAGTGTAATAATAATGTAATAACACTTAACAATTTCATTGGGATTTGGTTTCATTCTAATTCTAGCTCTAGCTGTGCTAATTGGCCGTCACACTCTAACACTGCCTGGCATGAACAGTATGTATGTTGAGTGTGGGAAAAAAAAAGAGCAACGGATGCTTATAAGCTGCCATGCAAGCTTATGTCATGCTAATAAACACTTAATTAATGATTAATGTACATTCTTAAAAATAGTGATGGACACATCAGGGGTCCGTTCTGCTGCTCTCATTGGTGATGCAATAGTGCTGTGCAATGCAATAATGACTTTATACTCACCTGGATATGGAAAGGCCACCACGCAGTGGGAACACCATGTAATATCCAAAATTCATGAAGCTGAGAATGACCATGGTTTTGGTGGGGGGACTCCACTGTTCTAAGAACACCAGCAGCTTCTTTGTTTAATGTGCCCATATCTCCTTTTCTCAGTGAGGAGCTTCTCAAACAGCTACACATCCTTTTAGATCCCATAGCACTGAGGTGTCTTCTCACAGTGGAAGGGTGGGTAGAAACACCTGTTGGAGCTTTGATGTTCTTGATGATTCTCGCTCTCAAAAAAGAAAGTGTTGTTTACATGATGGGGACAGTTATGGAGGTCTGCCAGGTCTTCCAGGTGGTGGTCACTTCCCAAATATCTCCTTAAGGTGGTCTCTGACTTTTGCACAGTGCATGCCAGCGTCTGTTGCGGTATAAGACTGTGCAAAGTCCAAAAATGTAAAACATTGTTTTTAATGGGATGCATGAGAGGATACATGATGCAGAGAATTACCATGTCAAAACGTGGTTTTGGTGAGGGGCAGGGGGAGCAGGGGTACACTCCCCCGCTTTTCACCAAAGTTTGCCCCCCACCTTGAGATTGCAGCAGAGATGTGGGCATTTCTATACATTTGGCTTTGGAGCCTAAACATAAATTTTCTTAGATTTCAATAAAAACAACTGTGTTCAGGGGGGTTTGTTTGGCCTGTTGCCCCCTTTTCCCACACATGCCGCTGCTGTTGTCTTGGGGATTGGAGAGGGGGGAACGGAGTGAAGCGCAAGCGAATAGCAACCCGGCCCCTTTTTTAGCCCATTCACTTGAATTAACATGCCCCATCTTGGTTTACCCTATATATAGTCTTTGGCGGTGCCGACATAGCACATTGTCTTCCGCTGGCTCTCACTAAATCTGAGTGCAGTTCAATTGCTCAATGCTACAGTTGCCATTACTAATAAAATTAAAGCCATATCGAGAGCCACAGTAGATCACACATGGCTTGGAATGTACAGAGCAAGGCAGGCAGTGTTTTAGATACTAATACGCCGGGAAGAAACAGTAAACTGACGCCAAACATGATTAGTGTCTGAACACTTGAATTCATTCAGTTCGGAGTTTAAAAATGAGCTTGAATCTGATGTTAAGAGGTGCTATGCTATGTCATCCGACGGCCAGGGCCAGTCTGGTGTGTGGTGGTCTTAATGAAATGACTAAATAGCTTTTGGTTTTAGCTGTGTTACCAAAGTAGAGGGGCGTGGTTGGGGTTTTTTAGTGGGCACTACCAATGCCATCAGTGCAAGACACAGGGATTTGTTTCCAGACCCAAGAAACCCCAATATCAATCAATCAATCAATCAACCTTTATTTAATCTCGGAAATACATTGAGGGGTGACCCTCATATTTTAATGCAGCAGAGCATATACAATTTAAGGGATTGAAAGCAAAATGAGCAAAAATAATAAATAAATAAAATACAAATTTTAAATAAACATTTAATATAGATGCATAAAATATAATGTAAAAAATGCAACAAAAATGTATAAAAGAATATAAAAGAATATAAAATAAACATAAAATACATATAACAAAATAATAAAAAGTTAAAATACTAATAAAAAATATACTTATTAAAACAATAAAATAAAATAAAATAAAATAAAAATAAATAAGATAAAAGTAAAGTCCTAATAGAAAGATATACTCATTTAAAACAATCACAGGCTTTCTGATGGTGACTAGAAACTAAAAGTTTAAAATGGTTCAGTGATCCCAGCGAACTGAGCTTCAGAATTTCCTGTAGAGAATTCCAGCTCGCTTGAATTCCAGCTCGCTGGAATATAAGTCCCTGGACCCCAGTAGTAACTTGGGGCGTGGTTGGTGTAGTGTAGTCGGCACTACCAATGCCATCAGTGCAAGACACAGGAGTTTGCTTCCAGACCTAAGAAACCCCAATACAAGTCCCTGGACTCCAGTAGTAACTTGGGGCGTGGTTGGTGTAGTGTAGTGGGCACTACTAGTGCCATCAGTGCAAGACACAGGGGTTTGTTTCCAGACCCAAAGAACCCCAGTATAAGTCCTTGGACCCCAGTAGTAACTTGGGGCGTGGTTGGTGTAGTGTAGTGGGCACTACTAGTGCCATCAGTGCAAGACACAGGAGTTTGTTTCCAGACCTAAGGAACCCCAATATAAGTCCCTGGACTCCAGTAGTAACTTGGGGCGTGGTTGGTGTAGTGTAGTGGGTACTACTAGTGCCATCAGTGCAAGACACAGGGCTTTGTTTCCAGACCTAAGAAACCCCAATACAAGTCCTTGAACCCCAGTAGTAACTTGGGGCGTGGTTGGTGTAGTGTAGTGAGCACAACTAGTGCCATCAGTGCAAGACACAGGGCTTTGTTTCCAGACCCAAGGAACCCCAATACAAGTCCTTGGACCCCAGTAGTAACTTGGGGCGTGGTTGGTGTAGTGTAGTGAGCACTACTAGGGCCATCAGTGCAAGACACAGGGGTTTGTTTCCAGACCCAAGAAACCCCAATACAAGTCCTCGAACCCCAGTAGTAACTTGGGGCGTGGTTGGTGTAGTGTAGTGAGCACAACTAGTGCCATCAGTGCAAGACACAGGGCTTTGTTTCCAGACCCAAAGAACCCCAGTATAAGTCCTTGGACCCCAGTAGTAACTTGGGGCGTGGTTGGTGTAGTGTAGTGGGCACTACTAGTGCCATTAGTACAAGATACAGGGCTTTGTTTCCAGACCCAAAGAACCCCAGTATAAGTCCTTGGACCCCAGTAGTAACTTGGGGCGTGGTTGGTGTAGTGTAGTGGGCACTACTAGTGCCATCAGTGCAAGACACAGGGGTTTGTTTCCAGACCCAAAGAACCCCAGTATAAGTCCTTGGACCCCAGTAGTAACTTGGGGCGTGGTTGGTGTAGTGTAGTGGGCACTACTAGTGCCATCAGTGCAAGACATAGGGGTTTGTTTCCAGACCCAAGGAACCCCAGTATAAGTCTTTGGACCCCAATAGTAACTTTGGGCCTGGTTGGTGTAGTGTAGTGGGCACTACCAGTGCCATCATTGCAAGACACAGGGCTTTGTTTCCTTGGACCCCAGTAGTAACATTAAGAAGGTACCATAAACACCGGACTGGACACTGGACACTGGAAAAAGCACCAGTAAGGTTTTGCTTCTTCTCAGTGTACTAAGTCTATACCAAGTATGGTATGCTGGTATGAAGCTGAAACTATTGATCATATTTGTCATATATAAACAGCAGCAGGTCTCTTTGCTTTGATTAAGTTCTGTTATTTAGTTTATTTCTTTACTGGACATAACAGTTTTAGTAGTTTATCTTCGTACATTGTCATAAAGTAGCATCGCTTAGCAGAATTAGAGAGTAAAGTTGGAGGCGAGTAATTGGTTCCTGGCTGTTCTTTGTTTTAAGATCACAGAATGTTCTTTCTTGCTCTACTGATAAAGCAATTCCTTTAGTGCACC
This sequence comes from Megaleporinus macrocephalus, assembly GCA_021613375.1. NCBI lineage: Eukaryota > Metazoa > Chordata > Actinopteri > Characiformes > Anostomidae > Megaleporinus > Megaleporinus macrocephalus. The sequence goes on along the minus strand of CM038713.1, from coordinate 7,552,603 downwards.
AGCTTATTGTAAACCATCAATTCACTGCAAAGGCGTTCAGCATACTGTGTTGGAGCTCTCCTGAGACCCAGCCCCCGCTCTCGTCATTGGAAGCAGGGTTTGGTGGCCATGGTTGAGTAATGGAGGAACTGCAGTGAGCTTTGGATACAAAACATGCTGAAGAACTGAAAGGACACCAACATGAGGCAGACATGGGAGATTAACATTGCCATGTTAAAAGTCAGGGACTGTTCGTTCCAGCCAGAAGAGCCATTAGGTATAACATTTGTAGTTTTCAGTGTCAAGAAAAAAATGTCACTGGCATTGACATTGTGGTGGTGTGAGTAGATCAGACACAGCAGTGCTGCTGCTGGAGTGTTTAAACACCTCAGTGTCATTGCTGGACTGAGAACAGTCCACCAAACTATCCAGACAACAGTGTCCTGTGGGCGGCGTCCTGTGTCCACTGATGAAGGACTAAAGGAACACAAACTGAGCAGCAGTAGATGAGCTACTGTCTCTGACTTTACATCTACAAGGTGGACCAGCAAGTAGTAGGAGTGTCTAATAGAGTGGACAGTGAGTGGACGCAGTATTTAAACACTCCAGCAGCACTGCTGTGTCTGATCCACTCACACCAGCACAGCACAGACTAACACACTACCACCATGTCAGTGTCACTGAGGTGCTGAGAATGACCCACCACCCACATAATATCTGCTTTGTGGGGGTTTTATTGAAGAACAGGGTAACAAAGTAGGAAGAGAAACTACATTATACAGAAGCCTCAGCAACTAAATCTAATGTTTCAGTGTTTACCTTCATTACAGCTTCCATTCTCTCTTCCAGTCGCGCAAAGACCAACAACCTCCAAAGTTTAGTCTTGGAAGTTGGTTTAGCACGTTAATCCCAAACACCTTCAGTGGTGTTGTGGTCAGTTCATTGCTCTGTGTCTGTATCTACTTTATCTCTCAGTGAGGAGCTTCTTAAACAGCTACACATCCTTTCAGACCCCCATAGCGCTGTGGTGTCTTCTCATAGTGGAAAGATGGACAGAAACTCCTATGGATGTTTTAAGATCTGATGCAGGAGTGGAGTTTGATGTTCTCCTCTCTCTTAAGTCCTGTCCCCATCAGTTTTAGGGATATACCAGCTCTTCCAGGTGGTTGTTAGGTTTTCTCCCTTCTTGTCCATGTGAGCTATGTCCAAGCTCTTCTCAAATGTCTCCTGATGGTGGTCTCTGTCTTTTGCACAGTGCTGTAATTGTAAAGTATTCCAGTGCTGGTTTCTGACTGTGGAAGATTTCGACTCCCATTTTGTCAGACAAGCTAATTTTAGGCCGACCGCCACAAATTAGTCAGGTTAGAGAAGATTCAGTCTGTGGGCCGGTAAGCCCCGCCCTTTCAGATGAGCCTACACTCAACGCAGTATGTACCAGAGGACATGCGGTGAGGAGTGATGTTTCAGAAATGATTCATTTCAGCTGCTAGGTTTACATTTCTAACCTAAAGGATTTTAACAGTATTAACCAACAGCATGTTGATCTCGGAGTTAAAGCAAGGATCTCAGCTCACACATATGAAAAGCTTGTTTGTGTTCTGATCTAAGAGGTGATCTGTTTCACCCTTCACGGTGGGAAGACCTGTATAAATGGAGTTCCTCACGCACAGACCTCATCATATATAAATAACATTTGGATATGAAATGCTATAACATGCATAGATTAGTTAGCGCCCAATGTTACAAAATGTATAATAACTATTTAAATAGATCATTAAATATTTTATGCTGAATTGATTGTTATGTAATTAGAGTAGTCTACATCTCGCTTGCTTTGGTGATAGTCAGTGATTAGTTGCTCACTCCTAGTTATCCAGATAGCCAGTTGGTATTACCATATTAAAGGCCTGATGATAGGTGTGTTATGTGTATTTTTAGTCAATTTTTTAAGTCATATGTAAACTACAGTTCATTCATTAATTCATTAATTCATTAATTCATTCATTCATCCATCTTCTAAGCCAATCCCAGAGCTTAAAGGATAGAAGGCAGGAAACACCCTGGACAGGCATGACAGGGCATATTCACATATTATAGTTAATTTCAGTTCAATTAAAAAGATGATCCGACAATCATTTTTCAGATTTTCAGGTAAACTGCTAGTATTTTGTTTATTATCTTACATCTATGTTCATTATAGATGCATTTTTAATCCACTAAAACATTATTAAATAAATAATAATAATATAATAATAATAATATTAATATTAAAAAATATATAATATATAATAATAAAAAATAATAAACCATTGAATGCAGTTCTCTTGTCTTGTTGTTATTAAGGAGGGAGAGATTAGTCATGGGTTTGATTAGATCAATATCTCTCTGAACTTCTTTCTGCTGACATTTGATTTTTATAAGAATATTTTAGAGTGTTTATCAGTGTGGGTTCATTTTCTATAGTAAATGTCAGTTTCCCATCACACTGCAGTGGCCTCTACACATGAATTCATTACCATTCATCTACAAAACTGCAATATCATGATTTTAAATGTAGACGTAGAAGTATATCTATACTCTGCAGATGTTTGTCATGCATCCAGCTCCAAATACAAACCACTCTCTCCTACCAACAACAGCTCGTCTGCACAACGTTCCTTATATACTGAGCTGAGCCATAAGATGCCTTAAGATGAGTTAATTGAATTTCAATTGAATTTTAATTATATATATATATATATATATATATTATATATATATATAATATATATATATATATATATATAGTAATTTAAATTACAAAGACAGTAGAAAACATTGTTGCAAAGGTATACATATCAGCCATAAGAGCAATTTAAGTTAATGAATGTACAAATATTGTAATAGTGGAAGAAAAAGTCTGTCATATAAGTAAAGTCAATAAATAGAAATACAATAATATTATCAATAGAGAGATATATTTTGCTTTCAATAAATTACCCAGTCACATGCCTGACTTGCCGATGCTTGGACTCCTAAGTTGCCATTTGAAGATATTCTTAATTCTTACCTTAGAAAAAAAAAACCCTGGACTGAAGTGACCAAAGAGAATCATCTAAACTATGAACAGAGAAATGTGGTGTGTCCTGAGGATATGCATGACAAGCCCAACGACTATTTTAATTAGCAGACTGTGTAACAGATTGAAAATTGGGCTTGCCCCAGCAGCACCCCCCCAATAACAAACATCTTATTCGGGTCAGTGTACAAGCTGTGTGAGCAGTTCTGTGATTATATGGGCAATTTTATATGCCATGCCTGATCAAAATATCACAATTGTGCTGACCTTTAAAAGCCACTCGATTTGTCTGGCGGTAAATGGAAAATTGAAAAGTGAAATATTCTCGTAGTTGATATGTCAGAAACTCTCTCTGCTCATGGACCGGCGTGTCTAGACAGCCATGGTGCCGCACGAAACCTATTAAACCGCCTGCTTCATTGGTCAAATCCAGGTGCTTCTCTGTGATTCCCTATAGCCGTTCATAGAGCCAAGGCTTATGGGTCCCATGCACTAAATTGAGCAAAGTGGACTGGAAGCTGTGTAGTTTTGATAAGCGTTTCTTGGATTATCATGTCCAACTTGCGAAGCTCTGACTTTCAGAAGCACGGCGTATCATATGACTGCTCTCCGGTCTTTGCCTATCAGCTTTAAACTGACCTCCCCAGCTCCAGGCCCATATGTAGGAGTTAGAGAGTTTATGTAATGTACACATCAGCTCCGCTGCTGGTGTATTGTTTAATGCCCCGTATTATTCATCTCATGCTGCTAAAATTATATTTCACACTTCACTAGCTGCTTGATTACAGCTCATTTGAGGCGCGCAAACTGATCCGCTACATTCCGCTTGGTTAAAAGAGACCTTTTCCTGCCAGAAATGATGGCACGCCATGACCCCAATCAGGAAGCGATGCCGGAATGCACAGATGATATTACACCTTTTTAACCTGCGGTGGGTCTGGAGCCAGTGTAAATGGCAGGTCTCGTATATAATAAACTCTGACTAGAGGTCTTAAAGGTGCTGAACTGAGCTAAATGCTGTGCTGGGGCTGGTGTGGAGTAGGAGTACTTGTAGGGCTGTCACAGTTACTCAATTATAAAATTATTAAGCAGTAAAACGAACCTTCTTGATGATTTTTGTAATTTGCTTAATGGGGTTATGTAATAACAACTGAGGTTTAAAGGGAGGAACATGCCTAGAACCTCTACTTCTTCTTGCTCTATTATATATATATATATATATATATATATATATATATATATATATGTATGTGTGTGTGTGTGTGTACAGACCACCCACCTATTCAGCACTTTATAGTTCTACAGACTGTAGTTCTCCTTTGTTATCCTGTTCTTTAATTATTAGAACCCCCACAGGACCACCACAGAGCAGGAACTATTTGGGTGGTGGATCATTCTCAGCACTGCAGTGACACGGATGTGGTGGTGGTGTGTTAGTGTGCTGCTAGGGTGTTTAAACACTGTGTCCACTCACTGTCCACTCTATTGGACAGTGAGTGAGACCTTGCTGGTCCACCTTGTAGGTGTAAAGTCGGATACGATCATCAGTGGTCACAGGATGCGGCCCATAGGACACTGTTGTCTGGATAGTTTTGGTTGGTGGACAATTCTCGATCCAGCAGTGACGCTGAGGTGTTTGAAAACTCCAGCAGCAGCACTGCTGTGTCTGATCCACTCACACCAGCACATACAAGGTCTTTGTGCAACAGTGATGAGTCTGTGTAAAAATCAGAGACCACCATTTAGTTATTTCATTTCCACTTTAAACAGCCATTCAGTACACGCTGTTCATTGTTGAGGAGATATTTCAGGTTAGATATAAGAGAAGGACAATGTGTGGGGAAAAACAAACATGAATTTCCAAAAGTGGAGTTAAAAAATCATTAAAAGATGCCTAACAACCACCCGGAAGACCTGGTAGACTTCTAAAACTGTCCTCTGTCCACTAAACAGCAATTGTGAGCGAGGAGAACATCAAACTATCTTCAGATCTTAAACATCCACAGGTGTTTCTGTCCATCCTCCTACTGTGAGAAGACACCTCAGTGCTATGGGGTCTGAATGCATGTGTAGCTGTTTAAGAATCTCCCTACACATCAAACAAAGAAGCTGCTGGTAGACTGACCACCACACAGTCCAGAGCTCAACAGCTTTAAATGGAAGCTATAATAAAGTGCAAACATTAAATCCAGTATGAATCGTAGCTGTCGAATGAAAAACATGCCATCTCCAAAATGTCAACTTTACAGGAGAGAACAGAAACCTACTTTACTTTCAATGTAAGTCAATGGAACCAGAATTTTTTCCAAGCTACTTTGGAGCATTTCTATTGGTCCATTCATCATGAATTGTAACTGGCAGCTGTCAAGTTCAAATGATGTAGAAAAATTAAAATCAACAAAAATGAAGATACATGTTCTTTGTTATTTTGTATATATATATATATATATATATATATATATATATATATATATATATATATATATATTAGAGTTGGACCGATCAGCGTTTTTGAGGCCGATTCCAATCGCCGATCACCTTTCCGCACGATCGGCCGATAGCCAATACCAATCGAGGGCGGGGCTTTATGCCGCAGCAGGGCTACATGTAGTTATTAGCGCAAGCAAGTCATGAAACATGATCTAAACTGGTTTATTACCATTTTTGATAGTTTAAAAAAATTAGCAGTAAAAAACAGTCAATCAAACAAATATACCCAAATATAATCATTTAATTTAGACCCTTAATTTAAAACTAAAAAAGCTAATTAAATAAATGCAGTAAAAACTGCAGTCATTAAACGCAGACTCAGTTATTTTAAACTAAATCTGTAATTATTAAATGTAGATCTTGAATTGTTGCTGCTGTTCTGTTTGTACCGGTCAGATCTGGTCTGTAGGTGTTCTGGGTTGTTTGTTTTGCGCTAGCTGTGCGTGCTAGCTCTGCTGTTTACTGATAATCACTGTATTCAGCCACGTGGTGTACTCTTAAGTACCGTATCAGATTAGTAGTGTTAAATATCTTTGTTCTGGTTTCCCCTGCGAGAGACGCTGATTTTACAAATTTTAAAAACGTTAGTTGAGTCTGCGTCACATACGGTAAAACACTGCCAGACGGACGACATATTTTCTGTCAGCGCATGCGGTGAAGGCTGTAAACTTTGGTGAGTCTTTGGAAAATTAAAGGGTATGTATTTCCACCTAGTGGTTCAGGGAGGAATTGCGGGGAGCTGGCCGGAAGGGGTTTCACAGACAGCACCTCTTCCTGGATGAACCGCTAGCTGTAAATACACAAATTAGGCTCATTTGTTTAACGCCAGCGATCGGCTCTCGGGATTGGCTAAATTGGAGAAATATCGGCTGATCACTGATCACATATTCTGATTAAAAATCGTCCGATACCGATACATAGCCGATTGATCTTACCATCTCTAATGTATATATTTATAACATTTAGTTGTTGAGATTTTTTTACACTGATAATTAAATATCTTGTGTTTGATGGTCATATTAAGGTTAAGGGTGGGTCTCTGACTGTCGCACAGTGCTGTTCATATTTTATATTTCATACTAGTTAAACTTAAACACTGTTTATTGATCAATTAATCCCATATTTATTATTTGACAGATCACTCAATCATCAGAATTACTGATACAGTTCAGGCCTAAATGCTTCATATTGAGAGATAGTTTGCATGTGTGTGTTTGAAAGATGGAGAGAGAAGGAGAAAGATACAGAGGTCCTCTGCAGCAGGTATGTTACATCAGTGTTCAGCCGCTGCAGAGACCCGGGCAGTGTTGCGTAAGAATGGTCACAGTGTGGTTGCTCAGGTCTGGTTGCATGTTTGTTGACTCAGACACTCTTTCATAGCATTCAACGCCCACACGTTTTTATTTAGATTTCATTTTGTTACAAAAAACATCAGTCACATGATTTACACTTACACTGGTGAGAGACTGCAGCCCTTTCATTGCTGGCTAAATATGGAGAATGAAGAAGCTTTTTAATAGAAGATGAATCTTATTGATTTCTGCTCTCTTTGTTCTCTCAAGGTGGCCATAATTGCAGGGAACTTTGAGCTGGCAGAGTTCATAAAGAACCACAAGGACACTGATATCGGTAAGCCAGGGCCGTTTGCTCTTTTTTATATGGGTGCTCTCACAGCTCTCTGCTTCTGCACAAGGATGTAGTTGGGGTGGGCCGCGGGGTGGGCCACGGGGTGGCTGTGGAGGCCGCAGCCCCCTCAGGTTTTTAAGGTGTTATGAGTAGAGTTGCTAAAAATGAATGTAGAAGGAATAACAAGATTAAACATGAAGTCGTTTGAGCATCGGTGGAGTTTTTTATTGGTTTATATATCAAAATCTGACATAGCAGTGGGCTTGTTTATGTTCATGCTGCATTTACAGTGAGTCAAATCACCCAATTTGGGGGCCGTCGAGGAAACTCAGGCAAGTTTAGGTGCCAAGTATTTGGTATCTTTCTCACTCGGTGTGAATTTAGGTGTTGAATAGCAGCATGTGGCTTGACTACAGGCATAAGACTAGGGTTGGGCTGCATGACACTAGGGGTGGGCCTCATGACGCTATTTTATTGTTATCATGATAAACTTATGAATTTTAATAGCAGTTGTTAAAATGATGCTACTAACACTAAAGGAACATATACATTGGTCGTAATGCTGAAGACAAAATCACAACTTTACAGAAGAGGCCAAAAACCTTCTGGTCTTTTAATGCAAGTCAAGCTATTCTGGAGCATTTCTATTGGTCCATTCATCATGGAATTATTACACAGTGTAAACAGCAGATAATGGGCTCAAATGATGTTAAAAACTATAAATCAAAGAGCTTAAATCTGAATAGAGAAGGGGCCGGGGGGGCTGGATCAGGACATCTCTCTTAAATTTAGATAACATGTATAAGTCAGCCAACGAGTGGTCCTGTGGTCAAAAACTGACCCCTGACGTGAAAGTTTAGAGGACGATGAAGCTGAGAAGGTTTAATGCAGTCTCATAGCACATATGGTCTCTGTCCAAAGAGAAACAACATCACAACTTTACAGGAGAGGCCTAAAACCTCCCTCACTTTTAATGCAAGTCAATGGAACCAGAATTGAAAGTCTAGAGGACAACAAAGCTGAGAAAGTCTTATAAGTTTAATGCAGTCTCATAGCACATATAGGGTGTATCTCCAACCCTAGTGAGTGTGTAAGTAGGCTGTCTAGGTAGCAGCTGTGTAAGTAGCAGCGTTCTCTCCTCATCTCTCCTCATAAAACAGATTACTGAGACGCTCTAGTTAGAGAGAGACTGCGTCACGGCTTGTTCCCCCCACTGCAGCACGCCACCGGTGGTTTAGCTGGTTGCTAAGATATCAGCCGGCATCCAAAACAATAGCCCGAGGCTTAAAAATCCGCTAGCATAAATGCTAATGGATCAAGTATAAAACTGCTAAATGGTGAAGGACTCTTTACAGAGTTGATAATAAAATACTGTTTTTTTGTGATTATATGACCAGAAACACATTAAAACTCCAGAGAGAATCAAAATAACTCACATTTTAAAACCACTTCACTGCTCCTAGATTAGCCTGTGTTGCATCATGGGATTGCCTTAGCGGCTGAGGAAGCGTTCAATGCTTCCTTAAAATCAGGTCTAAATAAAGTTTCTCAGTAGACAGCATGTTTAAGGTATGTAAGAATTGGGACAGTCTACATGTCAGGAGCGCATACTATGATGTAAAATGCTGCCTATGTAGGAGCTCATTAGGTTTTGAGACAAAATCGTAACTTTACAGGAGACATCAAAAACCTTCCTCACTTTTAATGTAAGTCAATGGAACCAGAATTTTTTCCAAGCTATTTTGGAGCATTTCTATTGGTCCGTTCATTATGGAATTATTACACAGTGTAAACGGGTGATATTGGGTTCAAATGATGTTGAAAACTAAAAATCGCCCAAAATGGAGACAGCAACAATATATATAAATAAATATATATCATATAAAAATTGCAATTTTATGTATATGTCATGCTTTTATGTATAAGTCAGCCAACGATTGGTCCTGTGATCAAAAACTGACCACTGACGTGAAAGTCTAGAGGATGCCAAAGCTGCGAAGGTCTTATAAGTTTAATGCAGTCTCATAGCACATATGGTCTCTGTCCAAAGAGAAACAACATCACAACTTTACAGGAGAGGCCTAAAACCTCCCTCACTTATAATGTAAGTCAATGGAACCAGAATTTTTTCCAAGCTATTTTGGAGCATTTCTGTTGGTCCATTCATCATGGAATTTTTACACAGTGTAAACGGGAGATAGTGGGTTCAAATGATATTGAAAAATTTAAATCGGCAAAAATTGAGATATTTCTTTTCCGTTGGACAGCGACGATATGCAACCTTTTACAGCCAATCAGCATTTGAGTTCGGGTGCAATTTAATTGGCATTACTGTTGCACTGTTGGGGTCTTTAAAAAGGAAAGAGAAAGCATTGAATTGAGCTTGCATTGTACAGCAGCTCTGAATACGAGTCTAAAAAAAGAGTAGCAGGCAGAGTAACAGTACATATAGTATACAGCACTGAGCTGTCAGGAGCTGTGAATGTGTTATTATAGCTCTAATATTGTCTGTTCTTGATCTTTGCTGCGACGCTGCATCATGTTTTTTTATCTGCTTCAGATAATTTTATCTGACTCTCTCTGTTGAAGTGCTTCCTCGAGGTTTTTGATATGATTATTTTCTCATATTTCCAGTACTTTGCGTGCGACCCTTGGTTCTAGACGTGCGCCGGTGTCTGCGCGGCGAGTAAATGGCTTGATTATGCGTAATTAGTGAGATGTTTAGGTTTTAAATGAGACGATGAATAATTTCTCTTGGACGGTACTTTATATCCCCCGAACCCGTAACACATGTAGCAGATGTCAATGTTAATTTATCGAGAGGAAAATGCATCAGCATATTTTTCTGACAGGCTGAGCCGCCTGCTGAGGAATTTACCCCAGATTGAAGGAGCTCCTTTCGGCTAATAGAACGCATAATCAGCTGCCTCGTTAAATCAGGAGCGTGCATAACAAATTGAATTAATCATTAGGCATCATTAGACACTCCGGAATACGAGAAATGAGACTTCTGCGCCCGATAAAGCTCTTGTGAAGGACTTTTGACTTTAAAGGGGAGTTCCACCCATTTTTTTAGAATTCTACACAATTCAATTAACGGAGATATTAATCATTCAGAGCGGTTTGATGTGATATGTTGAGTAACAGAGAGAGTCTGATTACTGTATAGTGGTGGGGAATGGAACCAGACATCATGATGTCTACAGCACTTTATATATAATAACTATAATACAGTATCACATTGTTGGGCACTGAAATGACCTGTAATGACCTGCATGTAGCTCTCTGTGTGGGGTAGACCCCTTAAATTACCAGGACCCTTCAGAGGGTCCAAAGTTGACTTAGCACTAGCTAACACTAACAGCTGAGGGAATATATTAAAGGATATCTAATGTTCTAGATAGTTCTTTGTATTTAGCTCTAGCTAACACTAACAGCTGAGGGAATATATTAAAGGATATCTAATGTTCTAGATAGTTCTTTGTATTTAGCTGTAGCTAACACTAACATCTGAGGGAATATATTAAAGGATATCTAATGTTCTAGATAGTTCTTGGTGTTTAGCTCTAGCTAACATTAACAGCTGAGGGAATATATTAAATGCAATGAAAAGTTCTAGATAGTTCTTTGTGTTTATCTCTAGCTAACTAACAGCTGAGGTAATATATTAAAGGATATCTAATGTTCTAGATAGTTCTTGGTGTTTAGCTCTAGCTAACATTAACAGCTGAGGGAATATATTAAATGCAATGAAAAGTTCTAGATAGTTCTTTGTGTTTATCTCTAGCTAACTAACAGCTGAGGTAATATATTAAAGGATATCTAATGTTCTAGATAGTTCTTGGCGTTTAGCTTTAGCTAACATTAACAGCTGAGGGAATATATTAAATGCAATGAAAAGTTCTAGATAGTTTTTTGTGTTTATCTCTAGCTAACTAACAGCTGAGGTAATATATTAAAGGATATCTAATGTTCTAGATAGTTCTTGGCATTTAGCTCTAGCTAACATTAAAAACTAAGGGGATATATTAAATGAAATGAAAAGTTCTAGATAGTTCTTCGTGTTTTGCTCTAGCTAACATTGACAGTTGAGGGCATATATTAACAGAGGTGCAGTGTTCTAGATAGTTCTTCATGTTTTGCTCTAGCTAAGATTAACAGTTGAGGGCATATATTAACAGACATGTGATGTTCTAGATAATTCCTTACATTTAGCTCTAGCTTACATTAACAGCTGAGGGAATATATTAACCGACATGTGAGATTCTAGATAGTTCTTTACATTTAGCTCTAGCTAACATTAACAGATGAGGGAATATATTAACAGAGATGGAATGTTCTAGATAGTTCTCTATGTTTAGCATTAGCTAACACTTGCAGGTAAAACATTCATGAAGATTTAATGTTCTAGATAGTTCTTTGCATTTAGTACTAGCTAACATTAACAGCTGAGGGAATGTATAAATGGCAATGTAATTTAATCTAGATAGTTCTTCATGTTTAGCATTAGCTAACACTTGCAGGTAAAACATTCACGAAGATTTAATGTTCTAGATAGTTCTTTGTGTTTAGTGTGTATGTCCCAGGCGTTTGATTAGACTCCAGAGAGACTGTGTTAGCGAAGTAAAGGTTGTGGCTCGTTAAACTGACGAACTGAGCACAGAAGTCAGAGAATGTGGTGTTTAAGTTATTTTCAGGCTAACAGAAGGTCGCGTGGCTCGCGGTGTCTGTGTTATGAGAAGTAGTGATGAGCTCTGTATTAGTTGAGAAGTAGTGATAAGCTCTGTATTAGTTGAGAAGTAGTGATAAGCTCTGTATTAGTTGAGAAGTAGTGATGAGCTCTGTATTAGTTGAGAAGTAGTGATAAGCTCTGTATTAGTTGAGAAGTAGTGATGAGCTCTGTATGAGTTGAGAAGTAGTGATGAGCTCTGTATTAGTTGAGAAGTAGTGATCGAGCTCTGTATGAGTTGAGAAGTAGTGATAAGCTCTGTATTAGTTGAGAAGTAGTGATAAGCTCTGTATTAGTTGAGAAGTAGTGATAAGCTCTGTATTAGTTGAGAAGTAGTGATGAGCTCTGTATTAGTTGAGAAGTAGTGATAAGCTCTGTATTAGTTGAGAAGTAGTGATGAGCTCTGTATTAGTTGAGAAGTAGTGATAAGCTCTGTATTAGTTGAGAAGTAGTGATAAGCCTCTGTATTAGTTGAGAAGTAGTGATAAGCTCTGTATTAGTTGAGAAGTAGTGATAAGCTCTGTATTAGTTGAGAATTAGTGATAAGCTCTGTATTAGTTGAGAATTAGTGATAAGCTCTGTATTAGTTGAGAAGTAGTGATAAGCTCTGTATTAGTTTAGAAGTAGTGATAAGCTTTGTATTAGTTGAGAAGTAGTGA